>CAUYRT010010658.1:0-86449 GCA_963574885.1 Lepilemur ruficaudatus
GAAAAAAACAAACAGCTATAAGACATTTATAGCTCATGCCCATAATCTTAACACTCCAAGAGGCTGAGGAGGTAGGATCACTTGAGGTCAGGAGTTTGAGACCAGCCTGAATCAGACCCCAATTTCTACTAAAAATAGAAAAATTAGCCAGACGTCATGGCATGCACCTGTTGTCCCAGCTATTTGGGAGGCTGAGGCAGGAGGATCACTTGAGCCCAGGAGTTTGAGGTTGCAGCGAGCTATGATCATGCCACTGCACTGTAGTCTGGGTAACAGAGGGAAGCTCTGTCTCAAAAATAAAAAAGTGTTTTGTGTGGTATAGTTTCTAGTATAGTTTCACTGGATGTGGGTACCTGAGAACAATCCATTCTTACTCTTCACTTCCACAATGGAAAATGCGTTACTCCCATCTGTGTTAAATATAAATTTAGTCTGGGATACTTTATGACATAAGACAAGGCAATGCTTTCCAAGAGCTATTTTGTCCAGAGGTTATAAAGAGCCTTGCACAGCCTCTGGCTTTATCATTTTCAATAATCCCCTAACTGGATAAGAAAGGGGCTTAGGTAGAGAAGACCTGGGAAGTCTGTTTGCAGAAGAACAAGTGTTTATAATCTGAGACGCTCCAGGTGCCAGAACTAGTATTAGTAATTGATTGTTTTGGTGGCAGGAGGATTAGAGTAATTAGAACTGTCTGACAAAGGAAGGACTATCCAGTGTCACAAGGAGTTTCCTATATGAAAAGGAGTAAGATGCAGACTGAGTGGTTGTCTGTCAGGAATGCTTTCAAAGACATTTCTATACTAGGTAGGAAATTTGATTAGGATCTTCTCTCTCTCACACACATGAACAGTCTTAAAAAATGAGTTAAAAGGGGTGGGTGAGGAGCAAGGGAAGGCCAGGATCACTCCTCCAAGGGAACATCTGGGCAGAAGGGGGAAGAGAGGCTTAGGACGTGTCAGGAACGTGTATTTTGTAAAAGCACAGCATCTTTCTTTTCACAATGTTTCAGCTTTTGTTCTGCATTTAGTATTTTTGGCTGTAGAGCTTTTCTTCAAACCCAGCAATTCACAAATTACACATTTGTGGGATTGTTTGAAACATTATAGACAAATCTTAGTAACTGGAATCTAACTAGCCAGAAAATTCTACTTTTAAAAAAAACATGCAGAAATTACCTAAAACAAACCCATATTAATGACTTAGTATTAAAAAAGACATATTTAAGATAAAGCAGTTTCAATACAAATTCAGCTTACCATATTTTTAGACAATAGCTGTAATGATTCCATAAGAAATTGTTTCATCGAAAGAAGATCTCATTACTATTCTACCGAAAATGTGTACTAATATGTTTCAGAAATATTTTTAGTAATAAAGATGAAAATAAAAGTTTTCTATTTATCACTGTTATAGCCAGGAAATTTAATTAACCAGTGTACTCTAGTTACCTATGCTATGTGGAAAACTCAATCTACTGATTGCTATGAATACCAGGTACTGGTGACAAAATTAATATTATATAAATCAGAAAGTAGAGCCCTAAAATTCCCAGATACTAGTGTTAAATAATTGTTAGTGTTTAAGCTTTACATTTCACTATATACGTGTAAGGAGGAGTAAGTTAAATTTCTTTGGGGATGTCACAGTAATATTTCCAGAGTCAAACTTATTTGAATTAAGGAGGCAGTGAAGAGTGGTGTTTAACACATGGGCTCCAGTGTCTGGGCTCAGAATCTCTGGGCTCATCTGCTTTCGCCTCTTGCCAGCTGCATGCCTTTGGGCAAATCATTTCTCTCTCTGCCTTCTCTGCAAAATGGGCAGGATGACCACCAACGTTGTAGAGCTGTGAAGATTTAGGACGATAATATGAATGCCATACTTTTCATAGAGCCTGGACTGAGGAGGCACAAACAAGTCTTAGCAATAATTATTAAATTTCCATTTAATTATTCATGCTATGAAATCATAGTTCTATGTTATTTTTAATTAAGAGGAAGCCATTACAATTTATAGTAAATGTCTGCATATTAATATTATGTAGTTTAGTAATAAATATTAAAAGAAAAGAATCAGGCCAATAAAAACATTTAGTATCAAAACAACACAAAGTTTTGTACAGCTGTATAATTTTAAAATGAAGTATAAAAAGACCTAAAATGTCTTCCTCAAAAGGCTCAACAATATTCTCAAACACACAGAATAGATAAAAACACTCATCTTAAATAAGTACAAAAGTTATTAATATCAATATACGACGTAGAAAATTGCAACCACACAGAAAGGCACAAACTGAAAAACTCTCTTTTGACCTTGCACAAATCTCTTTCCTCCTCCCTGTGAGAGTATATATATTGTTCTAGAATTTTTTTATGCATCTATAAACATACAAATCTATGTGCCTATGTTTACAAATAGACCACTACTTTTCATCTAGATATTTTTAACTTGAAATTATATCTTAAAGATATTCCCATACTTTTAAAGGATGTATGATGTTCTATTATATAGATATTTCATAATTTACTGATAAAATTCCTAACTGATGACATTATATTTCCAGTTATTTTCTTTATACAAAGAAAACTGGAAAATGTAAAAATGTACCTTAGCACATATATGTATATTTTTGTAGACAAATAAGGATAAATTCCCAGCAGTGAAGACCATTTAAATGACACTTGAAAAACAAAGTTAAAATATACATTTAATGAGATTACTCAGGACGGGTTATTAAATTTGTGGATCACCTGGGTCTTCATTTTTCCTCCTTACTTGACTTGTTATAGATTAAATTGGAGCATTAGTTTTGAAACTAAGAGTTCAGGACATTGGAATCCCACTATTTACTAGTTAGAGAAGGTAGTTAAATTCTTTAGGCCTAGTCCTGCCTGTCGGGGTTATGGTGAGAATCAAATGAGATGTCACAAATGAGCATTGAGCACAGTAGCATTTGACACTAGTATCTTAGTACATCTGGGCTTCTGTAACAAAATACTGAAACAGATTGGCTTATAAAAACAGAAATTTACTTCTTGTAGTCCTTGAAGCTGGGAAGTCCAAGATCAAGGTGATGGCAGATTCAGTGTCTGGTGAGGTCTCGCTTCCTCATAGATGGCAGCTTCTCACTGTCCTGACACAGCAGAAGGGGTGAGAGATTTCTCTGGGCCTCTTTGACAAGGCCAGTAATCCTGTTCATGAGGACTCTACCTTCATGACCCAATCACCTTCTAAAGGCCCCACCTTGGGGGCTAGAATTTCAACACAAGAATTTTGGGGGGAAATAAACATTGAGTCCATTGCAACTGCTAACCTCTCAATAAATAGTTAATAGCTTCTTATTAACAAGTATTTAGTGATAATGATTATTCTTAAGGAACACTAGATCAGGATTTTCCAAATTTCCAATTTTTTAACGTCAACCTAAGCAACTTTAGTTATGCATTTGTCATTTACTTGATGTAGATTCCTTCCTATGCTTGAAGACTGTTATTCATTTTTCTCCTGAAATTTTTTATCTCCAGGTTTCAAACATCTTGTCATTTTCTCCCAGAACTATTTCTCAAACAAGGAAGTAGTTTTCATTATCCTGCTTCGGGTGTTTGCCCAGTCTGGAGTAAGGCTGGGCACGTATTCCACAAGAAGCCTGGTTTGGAGCTGGACAAAGAAGAAAAAACCAAATTATTCGCAGAGTGTTTAGTAAAGAGCAAAGCAATGATTGCAAGAATATCTCTGAAGGTTTGCCATGTTTGCTGGTGGGCAAAGTCCTTTTGAATAGCCACGTGGGGCTTACACTGTCACATCCTGGAGCTGGGATGTGAACCCCAGTGAGCCTGGCTCCCGCGCAGCCCGGGCCTAGGCCCTGCCCCTCAGGTGTCCGTATCGGAAGACAGCAGTGAAAAGCAAGAGCCCTGTGGAATCCTTTGTTTATTTATATTTTTTCTCGGGAGGTGAGTGACAGTGATGACTAGGGCTCTTGGCAGCAGGGGCAGAGGTTCCGGTGTCTGGTGTCCAGTGTCAGCCTGGACTTGGGCTGTCTCTGCCCGGTGGCTGTGCCATGGCAGGGGAGGTGGCCACAGAGTGTCTGGAGCTGCCTGGGTGGTGCTCCTGGCTGCACAGCCTCCTAGGCTGTCTCTCTGGCTCTGCTGCGACAGCTCTGAGTGCTGCTACATTCCTCTGCTGCTTAAATAGGCAGAATCTCTTATGTCATTTATGACTGAGTGTCCTAAATCCTAGTTTCCCCAACCCCAAACTCCTCCCACTTCCTCATTGCAGTGCGTGGGAACTCTGCCCCAGGAGCTGCTCCCGCCCGTCCATGACTTCACTCTTTCTCTCCATTTCTCTCAATGGCAGCATAATTGGTCTTTCTACAGGAGCTCTCAGCCCCCAGAGCCTATTGTCAACACAGCCAGCAGAGTGATCTTTCAGAGTCAGACTGTGTCACTCCTTTGCTCAGAAGCCTTGTCCCTCTGAGTCAAGTAGACTCCTACAGTGGCCTACAAGGCCCCAACAGGGCTGCTCTCTTGTTGTCCATCTCTGACTTTATCAGGCAGCTTCATCCTTCTTCACTCACTGCCCTCCTCACACACTGGCCCCAGGTCTACATTGTCCCAGAGAATCCGGCTTCCTGCTCCCAGGGAGCTCCCACCACACCGCCCCCTTGCTAGTCTCAATACCTGCTGCACACCACCACCACCTTATCCTTCAAAATACATACTAATTTGCTTATTTGTTTATTGTCGCCTCTCCCCATTAGAATCTAAGCTCCACAAAGGCAGGGACTGTCTCATTTCTGCTATATCCTCAGGGTCTTTGCTCCTAGTAAGAACTTAAAAAATATCTGTCAAATAGTTAAATGAAGGAATCAATATGGATGTGCATGGCATTCTCTACTTTCTGAGAGCTTACATGGAGATTACTAGTCACTCCAAGAAATATTGCAAAGGCAGCAACCGTAATGGAAATCAATCAGAAGGCTTGAAAGAAATGACTTATTTCATCGACATTCTTCATTTTAAAGAAAAAGAAAATGTCCTATAGAATTTACTAAGCTTTCATGGCCTTAGTTAGAGACGTCAATAATATAATAAGACCTAAGGGGCATATTATGGGACCACCTGCCCAAACCAATAATTTTTTCTGGTCTATCACAGTGCCTAAACTTCTCAACAGTCACTCTCTTATTTATTCTACATATATGCCAGGCCCTGTTCTAAGAAGTTGGGATACAGCAGTCAAAGAGTCAGAGTCCGACCTTCGAGGAGCTCACATTTTTAGCTGGGGACAGATGATAAAGGAAGAAGCACACATATAGCAAGCGGCAGGTGGTAATACCTGGCAAGAAGAGGTAGATGAGAGGGTGTGGCTTCTCAGATGGGACAGCTGGGGCAGTCATTGTTAAGGAGGCCTGAATGAGGCCTGGGAGGAAGCGGTGCAGACACTTCAAGTCACTTTGAAGGTATCTCAAAGGGAGAGGAGTGAAGGTGACCATTGACTGTCTAGGAGGTATGGCGTAGGCATCTGCCACACTGTTGGAATTTTAGCCTAAATTCTGTGCTCAGTGTTTTGCTCTATGCTATAATGTATCTATTTTGCTTTAGAAATAATTTGTTATAGCCATGTATAGGCTGTGCAACCTTAGAGCTCTTTCTACATGCATCTCAAACCAATCAGTGGTCAAGTGCCAATCACCAGCGGGAAGGAGCAGAGGGTTGCATCAGAGCCAGCAGTCAGAGGCTACACATTTTTTTTGTTGTTAAAATGAAAATGAAAGGCAGATGTGAGCCAATATATAGCTAGATTTTTTATTTCTCGATACCTCCAATTTTGAAAGTACTGGATTTTGGGTTATAGCATTCTAGTTTATTAGAAAAAACCCTGTTCTATATTTATGTTTACCCAAAGCCAAATTCAAATCAGTTTTCAGGATGTTTGGATGTTTCTCCTGCCAACATTTGGCTGATGAGGTGAATTTTATGCTTTCCATGCAGCTGTTTTGTGCAAAAAATTGTATAGAAGCTATAAATATTGAATGTCTTTGTTGTAATTTTTTTTCATCCTCTAACTGTGTGACTTGAAACAAGCCCTGTAACCACTCTGGGCTTCACTTACGCCACCTGTGAAATGACGGTGATATCGGATATATGTCTTCTCTTTGAAATACCCTGAAAGCATAGTTTATGCTCGCAGAGGGAAAAATTGATGCATTGCATTTAAAGCCTTATTGATTCTGTCGTCTGGGCAAAATTTGTGTGTGTCTGTATGCTTTAGGAGATAGTCTGAGATTATGGGAGAATGGAAGACGTGGAGCTAGTGTGTGCAACTTCTGGGAAGGGACATTTGAGGGAGGAGGTGCATTCTTCTTTTGACCTTTCTTCTTATGTGCCTGAACATGGACCACATTGCTGCCGCCACCTGGTACCATGAAGTGACATACTGAGGAAGAGAGCAGCGTGACTGAGGGGTCCTGGGGACCCCGTATTGGGAATCTGCCTGCTTCCTCCAGACTGCCTACCTCAGGTCATCTCTCATGTGAAAGAGAAATAGATTTCTTTCTCATGTAAGCCACAATTATTTTGGATTTTTCTATTATGTGTAGCCAAACCTAATTTTCACTAATGTACACCTGTGATTTGAAAACGTTTTGGTGCTTATAAAAAAAAAATCACCATGTATGTTTTCTCATTTTACTTCTTCAATAGTCCAATAGAGTGCAAGGAACAAGAACTGCCATTGCCATTTTTCAGTCAAAGAAGCTGACCTTTAAAAAGTAAATAACTTGCATGTGGTCAAGTAACTAGTAAGTAGAGACTCTGGACCAAACAGAAGTTTAGTATCTTTGTAAGATAAACCATACACATGCACACACACAGACACACAAACACAGTGCACAGGCTTTGGAGTAAGGCAGACCTGACTTAACAGTTTTCTATCTAGCTCTTGTCGCCTTACGCAAATTACCTATCTTTTCTGATCGTCATTTCCTTATCTACAAGGCGGTAAACAATATCTCCAGGGATTGAGAATTCCAAACGAGATAATGTTGGGGGGGGGCCTGGATCCAAGGTGTGATATATAGTAGATGCTTAGTAAACAGAGCCCGTGCTGTCAGATGCTTATCCTTCTAAAGATTATTCTGATGTGGGAGTGAGATGGAGAGCGTGAGGAGACTGGAAAGTCCGCTACAGCTTGAAGTTCTGTCTGTGAAGAATTTGAAACATTTTTATTTTTTTCAGGTTTAAAATACCAGATTAGTGGGCCTGGAGAAACCAAGTTTTATGAATCCTTTGAACATCTTTTTTTTTTTTTTTTTTTTTTTTTAGAAAGAGTCTCACTCTGTTGCCCAGGCTAGAGTGCTGTGGCGTCAGCCTAGCTCACAGCAAACTCAAACCTCAAACTCCTCAAATTCCTGGGCTTGTCCTGCCTCAGCTTCCTGAGTAGCTGGGACTATAGGCATGCGCCACCATGCCCGGCTAATTTTATATATATATATATACACTTTTAGTTGTCCAGCTAATTTCTTTCTATTTTTTTAGTAGAGACGGGGTCTCACTCTTGCTCAGGCTGGTCTCGAACTCCTGAGCTCAAACGATCTGCCCGCCTCAGCCTCCCAGAGTGCTGGGATTACAGGCGTGAGCCACCACGCCCGGCCCGAACATCTTAAAGATAGTTCTCTATTTCTCTTTCCGGGGTAAAATGTCACAGAAAAGTGCTTTGCTTTTAAGCTCTTCATGAGGCTCACGAAGATGAGAAAGCAGCCATTCCAAGGCAATTTTTAACTTTCCCTGGAAGAAACAGGAATGGGAACCGCTAGAGTAGCATGTTGAATTTTTGCTTCACAAAATATTGTTTTAATTCACCCTGCAGATATGTGGCAACAGGAGGGGGTTGTGTCATGGGATTTGAAGGAGATCTATGACCTTCCAGAGGGGGCTGAGATTTAGGCATTTGTTCAGCAGGCATTTTCACTGGGATGATGAGGCATCGAGAGTTGATGCTTCCACAAGTGGAAGGAGCACGTCAGGTGTTACGTGATCCAGACTCTGTTTTAAGTTAGACTCAGTCCAGACTGTAAATGCGGAGGGTGAGAATAACGATGTGAATCAGCATTTCTGCCTCTGTCGGCAAGGAGGTGTGTTCTTTCATGTTTTGTCTTTTTCAGACTCAACTAGGTAAGTTGATGTTTACTTGAACCTTATTTAAAACAATTGACTAGACAGGTAATTGCACCATTTATTTATGGCTTGTGAGGCAATGCAGTATCTGTTTGATGGCAAGGACGCTGGTAGGTCAATGTAGTGTCTACCTCAGACCTCACACTGACACGGCAGGAGAGCCCGGAGTGGCAGCTGTTGGAATAGCTGCACTCTTCCTGTTCAAGCCTGACATTTCCAAGGTAGGATTTGATTACAACTGGCCATACAGAATTATGGGCCAGGAGGAGTGCAGAGGCCAGGACACATTAAGAGACGAAAATAACAAGGGGAGAGGCAGCCTGCCTTTCACTCCCTTATCAGGCTAAGTGAGTGGGCAAATGAGCCTTCTGAGAAACGCCTCCTGGCCGGCAGGGTATAAAAGCCACTTTCAGCCCCAGTCAACTCAGGGTATTTCATAGCACAGGCACCACCCTGCGTGGTTCCTCTGAAGTGCCCAACATCTCAGGGAGACTCAAATTCAACTACCAGAAATTTTCTGAGAAGATAAAAAAAGAAATTCTAATTGTATATATGCTTATTTATGTGTCATTTGGGGAAGTTTTAGATACGAGTTATTTATGTCCTCCCACAACTCAACTTCAATCATATTTCAGCAGTTACTTAAAGTTCAGCATACTCGAATTAGTTGCTCATTATCTTTTTTTGGTTTATTTATTTATTTTTTTCTGAGACAGAGTCTTACTCTGCCACCTGGGCTAGTGTGCAGTGGCGTCAGCCTAGCTCACAGCAACCTCAACTCCCTGGGCTCAAGGGATCCGCCTGCCTCTGCCTCCCGAGTAGCTGGGACTACAGGTGTGCACCACCATGCCCGGCTAATTTTTCTATTTTTAGTAGAAACGGGGTCTCACTTTTGCTTAGGCTGGTCTCAAACTCGTGACCTCAAGCAATCCTCCCACCTCGGCCTTCCAGAGTACTAGGATTCCAGGTCTGAGCCACCATGCCCTGCTGCTCATTACCTTTTAAGGTAGTCTTTATTTCTGCATGTATTCCTTCCTCTATTTTTTTCTTACGATTTATCACTAAATTTGTTGTTAGTAACTCTCTCTTTTTTCTCAAATACTCCAAGTTTCAAGAGTTTCCTTATGAAGACTTAATGCCTAAGAAGGAATGAGCAATGCTAATAACAATAATAATATGTGAATAATAATATATACATGCATATGTATAATAGTCAATAACTTACAGAACACTTTCACATACACTATCACATTTAATCTTAAACACAACAGTAACGTCCAACCCTCTTTCTTTTCCTTTGGAGCATAGTGCCAAGAGTTCCCCATGCAGTGTTTCTAGAGATGAAAGAGTCAAGGAAGGAAGGCATTAGGGGATATATTTGGAAATATTAGGGGACTGTGAAGGGTAGTTGAACAAACACTAGACTAGGCGTGAGCAGTCACAGGAAGAATGGCTAATATTTCTATTATCTGGCACTGGGCAAGTGAGAACCTCTTCAGACTTCTGGTTGCCCATATGCAAAATTAGGATAACACACACCTGCCCTGAATCCCCCGCAGACTTACTATGAAAATCAAATTACATAACAGGTGAGAGAATATTTTATAGTTTGCCAAATAAATTTTTTATTAATTTTTTTCTGTACTTTACTTTTGCCAACATTTGCAGTATCAACCTAAATAGAAACCTCTGCCTATTGAAGAATAGAAAAGGTAAACAGTTTTAAAACTACAAAAGGATGTTCTAATAATTTCTTGGCCACTCTACTTTTCTTAGAATCAAAACATAAAGCCATTTGTCTGGCAGCCAGATATCTGAATTACAATCTAGTGACAGTTGTGCTCAAGAGGAAACCAAAATCCTATAGAATCTTTTACAAATCAGGGTTTTTTGTTTTTGTTTTTCTCCAAGTGAAGTGTGTGGACCATCTGTATCCAAATCACAGGTGTCATTACAAACTTTTCTGTTTTCTGTACCCCATTTTCCCTACTGAATCAGAAGCTCCAGGGTTGGGCCCAGGAATCTGCCTTTTCTAGAAAACACACAAGCTAACACTTAGGTTTACTAATCTAGACTGCAGAGCTTAGACTGGCTGAAATTTGCAAGTTGTAAGAGGACATTTGCTCTTCATTTCTTTCCAGCCGTAACAGGAGTTCTCTATCAACAGTCTATTAAAAACAGACACGAGAGCTTATATGAAATAAAAGCAGCACTTCCATTTGTGTGCAGAATTTGACTTCACTTTTTTGAAAGCAGCTTTCTTTAACTGAATGGTATAATCATAAGCGGACTTTGGAAAATGTATTCTCTTCCTCTTCCAGTGTTTTTCCTGACCTCAAGAATCTAACTATCTCATCAGCAGTTAAATTGATAACTCACCAGTCACTCTCCAATTAGGAAGAGGCCTTGATTCATTTCTTTCTTTTTTTTTTTTTGAAATAAGATTTTTTTTTATTTGAGGGTATTACGAGGGTACACACATTTTGGTTACATTTTATATTTTGCCTCTCCCTAACGGGGGTTAGAGGCATGCCCTTCCTCTTCACAATGCTCACCTTAAGTGTCCTTAAGTGTCCTTAAGTTGTGAGCTAAAATGTATTACCTTGATTCATTTCTTTCTGGTTCCCTGGCCCCCGCCCCGAGACAGGGTCTCGCTCTGTCACTCAGCTAGAGTGCAGTGGCATCTTCATAGCTCACATAGCCTCAAACTCCCAGGCTGGGCTCAAGCGATCCTCTGGCCTCAGCCACCCAAGTAGCTGGGACTACAGGTGCCTGCCACCACGCCTGTCTAATTTTTCTATTTTTTTGTAGAAATGGGGTCTCACTGTGTTGCTCATGCTGGTCTCAAACTTTTGGCCTCAACTGATTCTCCTGTCTCAGCATCTCAAAATGCTGGTATTACAGGTGTGAGCCACCACACCTGGCCTCAACTCATTTCAAGTAATAATATTAAAATTCTCAAGCTGTTAGCAATCTGTACTGTACATTGGAATAAAAAGGTAAAGATTTTGCCTTTGGTGTTCAATGAATATGGAATAATGTAATTACAGGAGCTATAGGCATATTATCAGTCAGCTTCATAGGAACACAGGACTAAAAGATTACTCATTATTAATTCAACAGACATTTATTGAACGTTGTGCCTGGCACTGGTCTAGGCTGAAGGCCAGAGGAATTAGTAAAGTAAACAAAAGTTCCCTGGCACTTACATTCTGCAGGGGGAGGAGAGAGGAAATAAAGAACAGGCTGATATTTAATATTTCTAATATATCAAATGAAGATGAAAAGAACAATGGAAAATGGTTTGCTGTGAATCTACTATGCTGAATTTTAAAATTCTAGAAACTGCAAAATTGGACCACAGTCCACTTCAGTGCACACATTTATGGTCACCTTTACTTTGGAGTCACCTTATAGAGTTATGATTGATCTTTTTTCTTCCCTGAGGCATAATGTGGTCTTGTTGTCATTCTTGATCCTTCTTTCACAGTTGTGCCCCATGTAGTGATGCTCAGATAAAGAGGCCATCAGATTTGTTTACTGTTCCCTTTTAACACTTCTAACTCAGGCAACCAAACCAGTCTGAACCAGACACAACATCAAAGTCATCCTCTGGACTCTACCCAGGGTCTCTGGATATTCAGTTAGCTCGCAAGACTGCAAACTAATACCCATGTGTACCAGCCAAAATCATATCCTTTTTTTTCTTTGCTGTTATTCATATTTAGAATTATAATATGACCCCATCTGAAAATTCTGTTGCAGAAAATATTTGGAAAAGAACATGCAACTCATCTGTACCTAGGAAGTCTTTGTTATTTTGGGAAAAAGAAAACAAAAACAAAAACACCAATAGCCATATATTTTCTTTCCATCACCTGACATCATTTCAGACCAAGTAGGGAGCCATGTTTTTTTCATAAATATAGCAACAGCCCAGAGGATGTCGCTACTATTGGGATCAGAATTCATTTTGTAGGTGTGTTTTGGATTTGACTTAGTTTTTCATATTTGTCTTTTTGCTTATATAAAACGTTTTCCTAGGGGAAAAAAAAATACACGTTAATGTTAAACTTCACACGGATTAACTAACTACCTGCAAATTACAGCCTTAACAATCTTTAATAAAAGAATACCATCCATTTCACTGTAAAAACTGATCCCATTTTTGTAATATTAATGTTATTCCACTGAATAGTGCAGTTAGGAGAAATTCCCAAAGCAAACACAGTACAAATGGTAGAGCAGTTGTGTAGAGGTGGCTTCTAATCATAACTGAACTTGAACAAGAACAAATAAATCAAGGACAAAACTTCTCAACTTCTGATGACCTAGGAATGTCAGTTCTAAAGCCAAATAAATATCAAGCGACTTGCAAAAGACATTGCACGGCAGCTAGGAGAGTGACTGTAACGCCCACTGTTTCTGGGAATACTGACACCTACCAGAAGCACAGGAATTTTATTTTGAAATCCTGATCACATATTTGAAACTACCGGTATTCTTGGCAGAAATGCCAGCTGAGTGTGCACATAGCATAGGTGGATGACAGCAAACAACCTTCGGGCAAGCAGTACCCCTCACAGCTGCAGACAGGCAGCTGCTTCTGAGGGCACATGATCTGGACAGTGCCCAGGCAGATGGGCATGATGCTAGGCGAGAGGAAAGCCTGGGGTTTTGGGTTCTTGTCATTGTCATGTGTGTTTTGAAATATATAAGTGCATTTTTGAAAGTTACTTGGCATTGGATTTTCAGCAGAGGCTTCATTTTTAGGAAATGGCATCCTTAGCTAGTGACCCTCAAAAAGCTAAGCTGGGTAAAAATAATAACCCCGCAAAGTTCCCCATATGCTGCGCGTCTCCTTTTGAGGTCTTCTTTTGTCCTGAGCCTGTTTTGCCGAACACTTCACCTTCAAGTACTGTTTTTAGGCAGAATAGGACATTCACCCTGCAGAGTGTTCAGTGGAGAAAAAGGCCAGCTCACAAAAAAAGCTGGGACACTCCTAGCTGCTTTGAAGCTGCGCCTGAGGGCCTGTGAATCTGAGTCTAAACAATCACTGCTTTCATCAGCCATTTAGTCCCAGAGTTACTTTTAGTGTTTCTGGGCCTGTGGCTATTTCAGATAAGTGCTTTCCTTTCCCCACGTGTAGAAGGCCCAAGAATTGCAGAATCAGAACTGTCCGTGTGCTTTTCCATGACATAGCTGATATACCTTCCATACAGGAACATGCTAATCTTCCATTGAAGAAGGTGTCTTACCTGGAAGGCGTTGCTCATAATAATCTTTTCCTAAGTATCATTTAAAAGACAATGTCTTTCATTATTGAAAAGAAAAACTAGGACACAGAAAATTATTTCACACGGAGCTATGGCATTTTTTCAGATGTGTTTTTGCATCTCAGTTTCTTGCCTCACTGTTCTTCGCTCTGGCTGGTGCCCGAGATGTTTTCATCCCAACAGCCAGTCCACATCAGGAGCGAGGTGCATCTGAGCTGGGCTTCTACTCTGCCAAGCAGATAATCCCCTAATGACCAGTCAGCATGTTTCATCCCAGAGAGTCAAACTGACCTTTCAGTAGCAGAAGTTGCTTTAAGTTTGTGCAAAATAACGTAAGAGACAAATAGAATCCCATTTGAGGATGTCATCACTGTCCCCGTCATTGCTCGCAGTTGCTGGCGTTCCTTTTCCAATCTCGACATTGCAAATACTGGGACGCTTCAAAGCGGTATTTAGTTCCTAAAACATTTGGAGTGAGGGCAAAATTTGCATAATTCTATTAAAAGGCTTATACCTCCGCTTTGAAAAATATTTGAGAAAATGTGATTTTGGGGAAAGAAAGTCTTATCTTTTGGCCCAGAAGGTGCTTCATGGAACTAAGCTTGTTAATGTTAGGATTGCCTTTTAAGCACCAAAAAACTATAAAATAAAGGCTAGAAGGGTTTCTTTTATCTCCGCTTCAGGTTCGCAGTGGTTTGAAGCTTAAGATACAGATTGTTTTTGTTGTTTTTCACTGTATTGCAAACTTAGAAACTGGAGTCACAATACAGTGATGAGAAATACAGGTGCATTTCTGTAGATTTTTAAATGAGATTTACTGGCTGCTTTCAGTCAAGGACAGTTCATCTTGGTATCAATATGGAACTTGAGAAGATCTGCCCTGGATCAAATGTGAGACCCTGTCATCATGCCTATTTTGGTCATATGATGCTGCCTGTCACTCATAGGTTGACAGCCAGTCTGGCATACATTTTCTACACTCAGCTTCTCAGATAACACTTAAGGAACCAAACACTTTCAACAGTGTAAATGTCATAAAATTGATCGCGATTCAAATGCCTCCTACAGGAAACATAAGTCTCCATTAAACCACCTGCTGCCTCAGCTGCTAAGGGCTGCATGTCCAGATGATGGCGTGCTGTCAGGAGAGGGTATGAAGACCGCTACCTCTGCTGTGGCTAAAAAGGGCACACAGCCACCATTCCAGAACTTTCCAGAGCCGTAAGCCTACCCTCCTCTATCAGAGCCTATGTCTCCACCAGAACATACTGAAGTCTGGGGACCTGCCCTGACATGTGTCTTCATTTTCATTCTCTAGTCACCTGAACTGTTGCCAAGACCAGACTGAGACTTTTTGAGTCCCCTAAGCTGCTCAGCACATAAGTACAATTTTATTTTTTGAAGTAACATAACATTGATAAGTATGCTGATGGTAGAATTGCTTTTTTTCTAGATGACTTATTGATGATAAAAGTCTGAGTGAATTTATTAGAGTAAAAATTTCCTGATGTATGTTTGTTTATCTATGCCTCCAAGATAGCAGTGACTATCTAGTGGCCACAATCTTTCCTGCCCACTGGTGCAGCAAGGTGACTTGTCCTTGCTTTTCAATATTGAAGATTTCACTGGGTCCCAGTTGTATTTCATATCTAATCTAAAGCCTTTTGCAGATGCTTTTCTGATTCTTCTTATCCAATTGACCTTATATTGCAGTATCTTTTTGGACAAATAACCTTTCTTATCATATTTTTCAACCATCTTGCCACCTGACTCCAAGTACAACCTTTAATTTCTTTAGAGAAATAACACTTAGGAAAACTTTTCTGTCGTTTTTAAAAGGTAACTTCTGTTTACCTGGTAATTGCTCTAGAAAAATATATATTCCTGGCTATCCATACATAAATGCATACCTAGTGCTATGGTATCCATGCATGCTATAAGTAAAATTCACATGCTGAAGGTTATTTGAACAGAAGTGAACTCTGTTAACTGGAGTTGCCTTTTTAGGATTGATGCCTGAAATTTGTATTCTTCTTATGTAATACACAGGTCAAATTATGTTACTATCCCTAAACACAGGGAAAAATTTATAATGGGCAGCCAAAATTGCCACCTGAGGACACAGAGAGCAAAGCAACAAAAAGTCCTAATCAGATTAGAGCTTAATGAACCAGTCTTGAGCCTGTTGGGAACTCACCAAATACCAAGTCATTCTGATGAATAAACAGTAGAACAAAAACTTGGAGAAAAAAAGCTTTCTTAATTATTTGCATTCTTTTGGCAGCTGCTATTACAGGATATTTTCCATTGTCTGTTACAACTGGCCCCCATGCTGGTATGTTTTCAAATTGTGGTTTGTTCTCTGTTGTGAGGTAGTTATGATGGTCACTAAAATGGGCAAAATTTTGCTTTTGAAATATGTAAAGGATGATAGATATGTCTGTTTCAACTCAAGTAGAACCTGTAGATGAGTGGCAGTTCCAGGTTAGTTTTTATATAATTTGGTACAACTATTCCTAGATTTAAAGCACACCAAACATACAATATATCATATTATACATTATATAGTTAGAATAAAAATATCAGTACATCTTATAATTAATATATTTATATATTTGCCCTTTATTTCTAGATATGAATTTGTTTTATTATATTTTTTTCTTTTAAAAAATTATAATTAATAGATTTAGGGGGTACAAGTTGAATTCTGTTACATGTATATGTATAGTGGTAGAGTCTGGGCTTTGGGTGTACCCACCACCCGAGTAGTGTCCATTGTACCCCACAGGTGATTTTCCATCCCTCATCTCTCCCAACGCTCCCCCCTTTTGAGTCTCCAATGTCTATTATACCATTCTGTGTGCCCCTGTGTAGCCACAGTTTGGCTCCCTCTTGTAAGTGAGAATATACGGCATTTATTTCTCTGTTCCTGAGTTACTTCCCTTAGGATAACAACCTCCAGTTTCATCCAAGTTGCTGCAAAAGACATTATTTCATTCTTTCTTGTCACTGAGTCATATACTCCATGGTATGTATGTGTGTGTGTGTGTGTGTGTTTAAATATATACACAAACACCACATTTTCTTTACTCATTGGTCTATAGGCACTTAAGTTGATTCCATATCTTTGCTATTGTGAATTGCATTGCAATAAACATATGAGCACAGGTATCTTTTTGATATAATGACATCTTTCTTTTCCTTTGGGTGGATACCCAGTGGTGGGATTGCTGGATCAAATGGTAGATCTGCTTTTAGGTCTTTGAGAAATCTCCATACTGATCAACTTAGATGTGAATTTTTAAGACAACATTTTTTCCTGGTGACTACTAAAACAATGTATGTTCATTTTTGGAGAAATGGAAAATACAAAGAAATAAAAGAAAATCAATAAGAATCACCCATAAGCCTACAACCCACAGGTTTCCATTGTTAACTAGGAACGCTACTTCTAGTCTTTTTTTCCTACCTGTTTTATTTTACAAAATCTCATCATACTCTAATTGTTTTGTAATTTAAAAAACATTTACTTATATTGAGAGCAGCTTTTCTTGCCAATTACTACTCTTCTGCATCACATTTGTCACATGTATACTAAAATAAAAAAAAAACCTGATTCCTAGATTGATGGAGTTCCAGTGGTATTTGTAGCGCCAGCCCATAGCCGCAGGTGTCCGGGCTGATGGGGGCTGCAGTCTCTTAATAACCTGGAGCTGTTACTTTCATTGATTTGCTTTGAATGCCTTCAGGTGGTCCGAGCCCTTTTCTATTTGCTCTGTACCGTGTTGAAAGCCCCACCATTGCCCATTGTTTTAGATCTGCCCACTGCGTCCACTTCCATCGCCTGCCTGAATTTGCTAACATTGGTATAGAATGTACAAGAAGAAAAGGAAATGTTAAGGGATTTTTAAATGATTGGAAACAACTTTCTTGGAAGGTCAATCACAGTTTAATTGGTAGCTACATTTTTTTCGCTAATAAGCTGTTTCATCCCTTGTAACTAGCATGGTTTTGTCCTCTGCGGTGTCCAGTGGGTGTATATGTGCTTTTTGGAAAGGTCAGAGAACAAGAAATTGGGAAAGTGGGTCATGATGATTTGAGCTTAGTTCTCATGGCAGCACTTTACCCAGAAATCGCTGTTTCTGTTTAGTTCTAGACAGGGTAGGCCATGTTGTGGCAACAAATTATCCCTGAAATCTCTGTGGCTCAGAAAAAAGTTTACTTACTGCTCACCTGGAGACTGATGCAGGCTCCTCTGCCTGTGGCAGTGCCAGGTCAGCATGTGGCTTCCAAGGTCGCTGCTAGAGGGGAAGGGAAGAATATGGAGTCATACCAGCTCTTAATGGCCTCAGGCTAGAGATGACACATATTTCTTCTGCTCCCAATCCCCAGGCCAGAACCAGTAACATGGGGTGCTGAGAAATGTTGGGAGTGCATGGCTATTTGGTGAGGACCGCCATGCCAGTTTATCTCATATCAAACCACAGAAACAAAATAGGTAATTCTTCTCAATGATCTAAAACAGATCAAAATATTTTTAGGGTCAGAGAATCTGGAATGACCAATGAGTCCAGTCTGAAGAGCGGTAATGGTCAGAGTGGAAACAGACTGACCAAATGGCTTACTAGATAGTGCTAACCAGATAGAGTGAGCCCAGAGAGAAGACGTGGCGCATGACGCCATGACCTCACCTTCCTGATGTGGCTTCTCTGTAAGTGTGGATCTCATCAGAATCATTCAAGGAACTCTAGAGAAGGTAGCATTCTGGCCTCAGCCAAGTATTATTGAATCAGAATCTCCTGAAAAGTATCCTTCATATCTTATATTTAAAAAACCGTTCCTGATTATTCTGACGTAGCCAGTGTACCACTGGTCTGCAGACTAGGGCTTGAAGAGCATTACTTAGAGGAGAAGGAGGTGGAAGATGTCCTTGGACAGAGGGGCCAGTGAGAGAACAAGCCTTAGAAAGGTATGGGAAGTGCCACATTGAGAGGGAGCCCAGTTATGGTTGTATGGTTGGGTGATGGTTAGCATCACAAAGAGAAGTAAACCCCAGATTTGAAACATGGGGTACTTCATAGAACCACCTCAGCCAACAAATTGGTCAGATACTTAGTACCTAGGTGGAGATCATACCTCAGAGACTTGCCAGGCTGGTGTGGTACGATACCTTGGTTACTGAGCTGTCTCTTGGTCAGGAAATACCAGGAAGGAGCACTATTAAATATACAGAGGTGTCTGAAAAACCAATGCAGACCAATTTCCAGTTCCATACAGGGCACATCTGGAAAATTTGACCTTTGGTTAATGGCTGGGGTGTTTACCTACAGTATTGAGTTTTGCATGTGGCTTTCCCTAGATATGTCAGGATACAGCAAGACCAAAACCTGTGGTAAGAACTGAAGAAGTGGTAGGTAAATGCTGGATTCAAAGTTGAGAGCGGAGGGCAACGCTTGGGGTGATGTCAAAGTCAATTAATGGATGTCCAAATATAAGGTCACATAGCTGAGTAACAAACACACTAAGTCAAAGTTGTGAAATGAGAATCAAAACCCAACTGGGCAGAGACAAATGAATTAGCTGGAGTCATGAACTCAAGGAGGACAAATGAATAGCTTGAATTCATTCTAGTGGAAGTCCAGCTGGGTTACAGTTGCTTTTATATAGCCAGAGCATGCCTTCCCACTTCATATTTTAAAAGATGCTGCTTGAAGCACAACTGACTATAGAATGTGCCCTCTTGGCCTATGATTTTTCTCTAAAAGACCATTTCCATGCTTTGTACAACTACTCTGTTAGTTATAGACACAGTCATGCTTCATTCAGACCACAACAGCGGATTTTGAAAATGATCCACCTGTTTCCCCTGTACTTACCTCCCCCTCTATTTGCTTAGGGGCCCTGCATGTGGCTGGCTGGTCACGCTGAGAGAGGAGGGTTTGGGCGATGTCTGCTTCTGGGCCATGTTCCAGGACATGTGGGCATTTTTAGGCTAACAGCAAGAAGGCATTCAGGGAGCTTTCCTCATCTGCTTGAAGGGATGGACTTACTCTGTGTTGCTTCAAAGAGGCCAAAATTTTGAAATTCCAATGAGGCTAATGAAATATCCAAAACATCTGAGCTGTCCATCAATGATATTGGCTTCCTGGGATGTGATTTGGCTACTTGTGTTTCACCAAGTTCTGAATGTTGTTGCTGTTAGATTTCAGTTTGGGCCTCTCTTCTCTTTCTACGCCCTTTGTCTTCAGCACCTCATCGAGTTCTATTGTTTTAAATGCTAGAACGTGTCATAATGAACCATTGTTTCTGCCAGCCAAATCTTCTCTCTGGCCTCACCTATTCAACTACCTCTGCACTTGGATAGTTCAAGAGAATCTCTAACTTAATATGTGGAAAATAGAACTCTTGATTTCCTCTTTCATCATCCCTGCCCCAAAGTCTTATTGTTCCCAACCTGCCCAAGCTCAGTCAATGACACCACCATCTTCGTATTGCTTAGCCCCAGACTCCTGCCTCTCCCAGCCTGTCATGCTCAAACCACCTGAAACCAATCACTCACAGCCTTGGACAAGGAACATATGTCTCATTCACTGGGTTCCTTCAAACCACTGGCATGCAGTAAATGTTTCCTACATATTGGATGAAGGAATGAGTGATGTAGAATAAGCATCTGGAAGAAATTATAATGACCCCTATAATGTGCCAGGTGCTTTAAATGTTACAAATCTATTCCTAATGACAACCCTTCAAAGTAGGCAGGTGAGGAAAAAAGCTCATAGAACTAAGAGTTTTGTATGGGTTTGCTTTTAAGTTTTATTGAGCACTTACTATGGCTGTCTTTTATGGCATTTTGCTTGGCACATATAGGCATGGTGCTAAGAGCTTTCTGTATATTCTCTCTCATTTAATCCTTTCCAACAACCTATAGGGGAGGTTTTATGCACCATTTTGTTGAAAAGGAAACTGAGGCTAATAAAAATTAAGCAATGTGACCTAGGTAAAGTAGCCAGGAAGTAATGGGACTGATATTTAAACCCTGGTTTACTTGGCTCCTAAGGCTATATATTTCCCTGCTATATCACTGAGCAATCTCTAACAAGGATACCATTGAAAGGATGCCAACATCCTGTGAAATGTTACAGTAGATGATCTTTAAGTTTCTTCAAATTAGACTTTTTATAATTATATTGTACAGTCCTTTCCTCTACTTCTTTATCACTTCATTAGACATTCCTGCCACTTTAGAGAAAATAAAAATAACTTCCTAAATTTCAGAGAAAATCTAGAGATGTTCTAACCCACACACAAATCACACCTGATATGCTGGTGAAGATCTCCCTCGTTTTTGTAAGTTTTGGCACATGTCAAAATAGGATTCCTTTCTTCTTAATACCGGAACCAAATTAACCAGCCTGGCAATGATTCCCAAAGTCACACTTGCAGATAGACACACAGTTCAGGATGTCACCCCAGGGCTGACTCACCACACAGAATACCTAGTGACTCGAGGAGTATTGTTCTTAACGATCCAAATTTACTGAGAACTATAATAAGTAGTCCTTGAATAAAAAAGACCTTATTACAATTAGCATATCTTTAAAAAGAGAAAGTCAATGCTAAAATTCTCTGCCTGTCTGTATATAACTACTTTGATTCCTTGTTCTATTCCTTATAGCTATACAATTATATGGAAATCATCTCATGCGAACTTCTCTACTCCACCATCATTTTTAAGAAGGAAGTTAATGAAGGTGTCCACTTGACAAACTTTTGCAACAGGAAAAGAGTACTGTGATATTCAAGTGAAAGAATAGGGAGAATTAAAGCAATAGAAATTTGATTTTCTTAGCAATTTGTGCTGGGAGTGATAAGCCTCTGTATGAGGTCAGATTGAGGTTGAGAAAGAAGCAACAAGAGATCTTGATTCCTCTTCATACCTGTCGCAAATGATCTTGGAGCTCTTAACATAAATGTTGCTTTTTCCTCTAGTAAACCTGTTTGGAGCTCTAAGATAATCACTTCAAATTGCTCCTTAAATTCACAAGCCAGCGGCATTCTGAAACATTTCTAGAAATGATTTGCACCCATATAATGATAGCAGGTACTTATACCAGGCGCTGTTTTAGGTAGCGTTAGGATTTGAACCCAGGGAGTCTGGCTCCATACTGTGCTTTACCCCATTACACTGAACTGCCTCTTCATGACAGGCTACTTTAGTAAGTCCCCCAGTTTGAGAAACTCATCTTCTGCAGCTCACATTGGTGCAAAACAGGAGCAGTGAATCAGATCAGGAAGTGCCCTCTCCACTACGAACAAGGGGAGACAAAGAATATCACAGACCTGGCTCATTGCAAGGGAGAAGGGATGATGGTATGAGGAGTGCGATCTCCTTTTGAGTGAGGAGGGGCTCACCCTCATGTCCTGGAAAGTGGATGGAATTATAGAGGAGAAATCTTGAGATGGTGGAGTTCAAGTGGGTAAGAGATTTCATTCCCGCTCCTATTTTAGGGAGTGCTCCTAAACTAGTCCCTGATTTTCAAAATAAAGATACTTGCTTCGAACTGCTCACTAGTGTTTTTGCTTTGTGCCAACTGAGTGGACAGGATGGCCAGGAAAGAGAGATTCATCCTGGGCCTTGGCTTCAGTGGTTCCCATGTAGGGCAATGTGCCTACTGAGTGGACCAGGGCTCTACACCTGGGAAGTGTCTAAAGCGCAAGGGATGGGCACAGGCCAGAGCGAGGTAACATTCTGCCTACACCTACAGGTTACAGCAGTGCTTCTAAAACTTGAATGTGATTGCGAATCACCCGGCGATCTTGTTAAATTGCAGATTCTGGTTCAGCTGATCTGGACTAGGGCCTAAGACTCTGCATTTTTAACAAGCTCCCTGGTGAGGCTCATGCTGCTAGTATAGACCACCCTTGCAGTAGCAAGGAGTTAGAAGATATGCCAACTGGGAGGCAGAGGCAGGGACCTTATACATCTGGGTTACGCATATATTTTCATTACCCTTTGCTACATCTTCCTGAGAGGAGGGGATATGGAGTGACTGTCCTTTGAAGTCCTCCATCTCTCTACTGTGCAGTGTGAGTCAAGGCAGATACCTTGACTTTTATCTGGTCCTAGGGGCATCTGTCAGGGCCCTGGGACAGTTAGCTGTACTTTTTGTTAACACCAATGCTGTTCTCCACTGTTGTGAATAATAACAATATGATCTATTAAAGCAGCAGTCCCCAACCTTTTTGGTGCCGGGGATCAGTTCCATGGAAGACAATTTTTTCATGGACTAGGGGTTGCAGAGCATGGTTTCAGGATGATTCAAGCACATTACATTTATCTTGTACTTTATTTCTGTTATTATTACGTTGTTAACTTCTCTGCTAGTGATAATCTGTTTTTGCAGCTGCTCCCCAGCACTAGCATCACTGCCTCAGCTCCACCTTAGATCATCAGGCATTAGATTCTCATAAGGAGCACACAAGCTAGATTCCTCCCATGTGCAGTTTACAGAAGGGTTCATGCTCCTATGAGAGTGATGGGGAGCAGCTGTTAATATAAATACTGATGAAGCTTTGCTTACCAGCCTGCCGCTCACCTCCTGTTGTGCAGCCCCGTTCCTAACAGGCCACGGACTGGTACCAGGGGTTGAGGACCGCAGTATTAGAGGATGATACTAGCTGCGCATGGTGGTGTGCACCTGAAGTCCTAGCTACTTGGGAAGCTGAGGTGGGAGGATCTTTTGAGCCCAGGAGTTGGAGACTGTAGTGTGCTATAATCACACCTATATGAATAGCCACTGCATTCTAGCTTGCACAGCATAGTGAGACCAAGAAAGACAAAGAAAGAAAAAAGGAAGGGACGGAGGGTGGAGGAAGGGAGGGAACAAGAAAAGAAAGGAAGGAAAAAGAAAAGAAAA
Organism: Lepilemur ruficaudatus; assembly: GCA_963574885.1. Classification (NCBI taxonomy): domain Eukaryota; kingdom Metazoa; phylum Chordata; class Mammalia; order Primates; family Lepilemuridae; genus Lepilemur; species Lepilemur ruficaudatus. Next base: position 23,368 of record CAUYRT010010658.1, read on the forward strand.
GAAGGAAAGAAAGGAAAAAATAAAATTGGGTTCAAATCTGAAGGACAATACCAGAGCTAGGGATTTGTTTGGTCTCATTGCCCAGAAAGGTCAGCACGCTTGAGCAAGCAGTGTGAGCCACCCCGCTGCTCTGCTTTCCTCAGCGTTACCAAGGGAAACACTTGAGGCTGTGTACTCCTCACGAGCTTAAGCTCTGGTGAGAAGAATCCTTTAAGAATCTTGACCTCCTTGAAACATCAGCGAAGGCGGTGGTTATTTGGATTGTCCAAATGATTTCCATAAGAGATGGAATGGAATTAGGAAACCCAAATTTAGAGTAGGTGCAATGGAACAGCCTTCCTGAGAAAGAAAAGGTAATTATAGAAAGGCCTTTCAAAAAAGAGTGGCAGAAACACTTGCTAACGTTTCTGGAGACCTTTCGCAGGGCCAGCTTACAGGGAGCGGAAGCCGGCCTGGAAAGCCTGTTACTTTATTCCCCAAGGCAGTCCCATGACACGTAACTACCATAGGGAGCCAAGACAACGAGTGGAATCAGGCCGTGCTGGGCCAAGATAAACTGGGCTAATACCCTGACCGTTCTGCATGGCTTGGTGCCCAGTGGCCACCCCTGTGCGCACCACCTGGGAGCACAGCCCCTTCCTCCTCCTCCTCTTCCTCCTTCCCCTCCTCCTCCCTCTCCTCCCTCTCCTCCTCTCTTTCCCCCTCCCCCTCTCCCTTCTCCTCCCCCTGGCTTCCTGCACAGGTGAGAGTCCCCATGTGCTTCTCCCCTCCCACAGGACCACATCTAGCAGGATTGAAGCTGTTGTGTATTTTACTAAATAACAACATTTTTATAGAATTTCCCTGGATCTTGAGATTATATATATTTTATATATGTATAATTTCCCTTCCAAAAAAACCTTTTTGAACACGGTTCAAAAATAAAGACTATCTAAGAAGGTCTACTGAGTTTTGCTGTCCCCTGTCCCATCCACCAGCTTCCTCCCTTACCCACTCCAAGTTACTGTTGAGCTTGTGTTTACCTTTACATTATTTGTCAAGTACATATGAATAAATATTCTTATAGTTCTCTTATACAGAAGGTAGAGTTTTCTGTTCTATACCTTGCTTTTCTTGTACTTGGTGTATAGAGCTTTCTTCATATCAGTATACGTACATCCTCCTCATTCTTTTTGACAGCTGCAGAGTAATCCATGTTAGATTTTATTTGGCTAATCTCCTAGTTGCTGGACTCTTGAGTAGTGTCCAGGCTCTTCTATTGCAAACAATGCTGCCAGAAACATCCTTTTGCATATGCTAATGTTTATGTATACAGGTGCAAGTAAGGCTAGATTCTGAGACGTGGTGCTGCTCGAGTAAAGGGTAAATGCATCTATAAAGTTGACAGATATTGCCCGTCTCTCAGCCTTGAGGGATGTAGCACTTTATTCTCCCATCAGTAATGTATGAAAGTACCTGTTTCTCTACAGCTTTCCCGAGGGAGCTCATCACACTTCTGAATTTTGCCGATCTAATAGATGACAAGTGTTTTCGTAGCATAGTTTTAATATTTGATTTCTTATTGTGAATACAATAGCATATTGTCATATCTTTAAGGGCCATTTGTGAAATTCTCTTTTTTTCATGTCATTTTCCCATTACTATTATTGGTGGTTTTTTAAATCTTTATTTCTGGAAGCTATCGTGTATTAGGAGACCAGGTTTTGTTTGTGAATTCCAATATTTTGATCATTTTTGTTTTGTCTTTAATTTCTCAATCATAGTTGCAAATTTTAATACCATTCTCTCAGTAATAAAGAATAGATGGACAAGTAAAATCAGAAACACATGGATCTTTACAAAACCATCAGCCATCTTGACCTAATTGATATTTATCAAACTTATACCCAACATTTGAAAGAATACAAAAGCAATGTAGTACATTTGCCAAGATGTATAATATATTCAGCCATGAAACAAGTTACAGTCAGATTTCTAAAATAATGAAATTATACTGAGTATGGTTTTTGACCATGATGGAATTAAATTAGAACTCAATAGGAATAAGATATCTAGGAAGAATTCAAATATTTGGAAAGTAAGCAACATCCTCCTAAATAATTCATGAATTAAAAAATTGCAACGAAAGTTAGAAAATATTTTGAACTTAATGATAAAAACACAACACACCAAAATTTGTGGATGCAGCTATAATAAAACAGTGAGGAAAATTTATAGCTATTAATACCTTTGCAGAAAAGAAAAAGATCTAAAATCAATGATCTGTATTTCAACCTTATTTAATTAGACAAAGAAGCAAAAAATTAAACCCAAGTAAGTAGAAGGAAAGAAATAATAAAGAGTAGAAATCAATGAAATATAAACTGGACAAATAGTAAAGAAAAAAACCTTGTTCTTTTAAGACAATTATAAAATTCTTAAAACTCTAGCCAAAAGGTGCAAGACAAAAATTACCAATATCAAAAAAAGGGACATTATTTCAGATTCTACAAACATGAAAAAGATCATAAGAGAATGTTTTGTGTAATTTGGCCAATAAATTTGACAATTTAGATAATGGACAAATTTCTTTTTTTTTTATTGAGGGGGAGCAAGATAGGATTATAGAGAAAGAGCAAGATATAAGTTTACAGAGCAAGGTATTAATATATCAACAAATTTCTTGAGGCACAGATCATCAAACCAGACCCAAAAAGAAATAAAGAATTTAAATATCCTTATATTAATTACAGAAATCAAGTTCATAATTCAGAATCTTTGCACAGAGAAAACTACAGGCTCAGAGGTCTTAACTGGTGATTTTCATTCAATATTTAAGGAAAAAATAAAACTAATCTTAAATAAACTCTTCCAGAAAACAGAGGATGAAGGAAATATTCAATTCATTTAATGTTGCTATCATTATCCCGACTCTAAAACAAAAGACATCACAAGAAAAGATATCAATCACATTGATATGCCACTAAGTGCTAACTTCTCTAACACAATTTTGGAAAATTGAATCCAACAATATGTGATTAAAAAAGATTATTAAAAAGGATTATTAAAAAGATTAAAAAGGATAATATGCTATGGCAAGTAGGGTTTAGCAACAGAAAAGAAACCAATGTATTTCAGAATATTAACTGAGCAAAGACAGAAAACCATATGATTATTTTAATTGATGTAGAAAAAGCATTTCATAAAAATTCAATGCCTATTTTTCACAGAAACTTTCAACAAAATAGAAATAGAAGGTGATTTTCCTATATCTGATTTGACTACCTGTGAATACTTACAGACAACATCATACTCAATATTAAAAGATGGAATAGTTTCTCCTAAGATCAAAAGCAAGGAAAGGATGTCCATTTTTACTGTGCTATTTAACATTTCACTAGGGTCTTCATCAATGCAATGGGCAAATAAAAAAAGTAATAAAAGGCATACAGATTGGAAAGAAAGAAGTAAAATTCTATTTGTGTATATATAAAATGATTGTATACATAGAAAATTTTAAAGAATCTACAAAAGGTCATTAGAACTAATAATTGAATATAACAAGACTATAAGATACAAGCTTAATAAACAAAATCAGTTATATTTGTATATACCAGCAATGAACTATTGCAAAAATTTTTTAGTATTACATTTATAATAACATAAAAATACAGGGGGATTGTTATGGTCTGCTTATGTCCTGACAAAATTCACATGTTGAAACCTAATTCCCAGTGAGATAGTATTAAGAGTAGTAATCACCTTTAGGAGGTGATGAGGTCTTGAGGGTGACACCCTCATGAATGGGACAAGTGCCCTTACAACAGAGGCCCAAGAGAGCCTGTTTGCCCTTGCATTAAAAGATTCAATATTGTTAAGATGGCAAGTCTTCCTAAATTCACCTATAGATTCAATTCCATATCAATCAAAATCCTAAGAGGCTTGTTTGGAAAAATTAATAAGCTATTTAAGAAGATGCAAAGGCAAAAAATAGCAATAATAATGTTAAAAATGAAGAACAAAGTTGGAGGACTTACATACCTCCAAGTAGAAACACACAGACTGTTTCTCCTCTGCTCTCACACCACAACAATCAACACGGAACACTTCTGTGATCAAATGTGTGGGAATTTCTCTCTACTAACAAGCAAGCAATCAATTCTGCAGCAGACACTAGCTGGGTGTCATCTAACTCAACTTAGTTCTGACACTGCCTACCTGGAGATAGCATAAGATCACCCAGATTGAGAACTAGGTACCACAAGGCTGAGCCCTACTTCTGACACCAATTGCAAGCTCTAAGTTACTTTACCTGTGCTTCTGACTGACTTGCCATAAATTGGGATTCCCACCATCCCTGACTTATTAATTCACTAGAGCAGCTCACAGAAATCAGGGAAACGTGTTTACCAGTTTATTATAAAAGGGTATTACAAAGATGCATGGGACAGGGTATGGTGGAAGGGGCAAGGAGTTTCCATGCCTTCCCTGGGCTTACCACCTTGCATAAACCTCTACATGTTCATCTGTCGGGAAGCTCTCCAAACCCTGTCCTTTCAGGTTTTTATGGAGGCTTCATTACATAGGCATGACTGATTAAACCCATTGGCCATTGGTGATCAACTTTAACTTCAGTCCCTCTCCACTTCCCAGAGGTTGGAGAGCAGGGCCCAAAGTCCATATCCTGTAACCACGCCTTGGTCTTTCCAGAGACCAATCTCCATCCTGCATCCTGAAGCCACCTCGGGGCCGTCAGCACCAATCAACTCAGTAGCATACGGAGAGACATCACTCTGGAGATTCTGAGGATTTTAGGAGTTGTATGCCAAGAAACAGGTCTAAGACCAAATATATATTTCACAAGATCACAATACCTAATTTTAGAACTTATCATAAAACTACATTATTCAAAACAGTGTGTTATTGGCATAAAGATAGAAAAATAGGTCAATGGAACAGAAAAGAGAATCCGGAAATAGACTCACACTTATATGATCAATTGGTTTGCAATAAAGGTGCCAAGGGAATTCAATGTGGGAAGGATGGTCTTGTAAACAACTTGTACCGACTTAATTCTACAACTCTATAGATTAATAAAAAAATCAACCTTGAACCTTACCTCATACTATAAGCAAACATTAATTCAAAATGGATCATGGACCTAAATATAAGAGCCAAAACAAGAAAACTCATATATTAAAAACATAGGAAAAATTTTTGAGTCATTGAGTTAATCAAAGTTTTTTAAATAGGACACAGAAGGCACTGACTATAAAAGATAGCATTGGACAAAATGGACTTTTTAAAAATTGAAAACCTGTCTTCCAAAACTGTGTTAAAAAAAGAAAAAAGAAATAAAAATTGAAAACTTATGCTTTTAGAAAGACACATGAAGGACATGAAAAGGCGAGCTGTAGATTGAGAGAAAATCTTTTCAAAGCATATGTTTGTTAAAAGGCTTGTGTCCAGAATCTATGAAGAATTCCAACAATCTCACAGTAAGCAGGCAAACACAATGAAAAATTGGCAAAAAGATTTGATCAAACTCTTTATACAAGGAGATATACAGATGGCCAAATAAGCATATGAAAAGAATCAACAACTCTAGTCATCAGGGAAATTCAAATTAAAACCAAAATGCATCCCATTGCACCTCTGCTAGAATGGCTAAAATTAAAAAGACTGCCAAAACCAAGTGCTGGTAAGGAATGTGGACTAACTCATACAGTGGAAATGCAACATGTTGCCACAGTCTCTTTCGGAACATTGACAATCTCAAATATTGACAAGGATTTAAGGGACAACTGTATCTCTCGTCCGTTGCTGGTGGGAGTATATAATGATACCACCACCTAGGAGAACTATTTGTTAGTTTTTTATAAAATTAAACATGCACGTGAGCCAGGACTTAGCATTTCTACTCCTCTGTATTTACCAAGAGAAACAAAAAGGTAGGTCTGCAAAAAGACTAGTATAAGAATATTTATAGCAGTTTTACTTATAATAACCCTAGCTCCAACTGGGTGAAAAAGAAAAGTCCAAATGTCTATAAACAGCAGGGATAAACAAACTGTGACATATTCATACAAAAAGAGTATACTCAGCAATAAAAAAAGTGAAGAACTACTTGCACACATGGATGAATCTCACAGACTAATGCTGTATGAAGAAGACACATGATTTTATTTACTGTTTATGAAGTTCAAGAACAGACAGAGTTAATCTGTTGTGATATAAACCAGAACTGTTGTTGTCTATGGAGGAATTGACTGGAAAAGGGTGCAAGAAAACTTTTTTGAAGCTATTGAAATATTCCCTCATGATTAGGCTATTGGTTGCATGGGCATATAAATTTGTGCAAACTCATCAAATTATACACTCAAGATTTGCATACAACTTTTTCTCTAGAAAATATGATAAAATGAGGTACTGCAGGAAGAAAAGGAGAAAAAAAAAGACATAGGGAATGGCGGAGACATTATTGCTCATGTGAATTAGATTTTCCCCTCCATTTTGGAAATTAATCCTTCTGCCATCTTCTTCTTCTTCTTCTTCTCCTTCTCCTTCTCCTTCTCCTTCTCCTTCTCCTTCTCCTTCTCCTTCTCCTTCTCCTTCTCCTTCTCCTTCTTCTTCTTCTTCTTCTTCCTCTTCTTCTTCTCTCTTTCTCTTTTGTGCCCAAAGTTTTTGTTTTTATAATTGAGAAGTCTCTATTGGAAATTACTAGTCTAAGGCTCTTTGATTTTGTTGATTTGAGTGAGTCGATTTTATCAGGATCAGATAATATTAAACTTCAAGGGGCTGCAGTTAATATATTAGATTCTTAATGATTAGATTCTGAATGACTACATTTTTAATATGCTCTGGAAAATATTGTAGGCACTGTATGGGCAATATTTTATTTACCCTCACAAAAAAAAACCTATAGAGTTCATATTTTTATAGAAAAGTTGGCTGAGACTTAGAGAGGTTAAATAACTCGCCCAAAGGCAGACAGTCAATTAGTGTTAAAGTAAACTAGAACCCAATTCTCCTAGATTCTTTCCATTTGACCCAATTCAAGTAACATTGCAGAGGAACAACTCCCTGCCACCACCACTAGTGCCCACCCCAAACTTCATGATCTTGTCACCCCTTCATTTTTTTCCATTTTCATTATTATTCCCATGTTCGTTAATTCTTGAGATCACTTGGCAAGGATTTACTGTATTGAGCACCTATTCTGTGCCAGGAATAGGGGAAGGAGTTTGAAATCTAATGTGGAGACAAGAAAATAGACAAAATTTGATAGGCACCATGATAAGAGAAGCACAGTAGAAGATGGAAGTTGGAAGTAGTCTTGGAGGGATACCTCAAACAGACCATGGGACCAGAGGGCAAGCTGGGGCAGGCGGGACATCTTGAAAGAGCCAAGGTCTACCCCAAGCCAGCCAGGTGGATGAAATTCCAACAGGAATTTCTGCTATAGAAGGAGCCGTCCACACATGCACTGACAGACATGACATCACTAAGGAATATGGTCTTTTCTGGGATTGCAAGTAATTTGTTCAACACCCAGGTAGAGTTCCAGTGGTGCAGGGGTGGAAAGTGGAGATTGGAGAGTTAAATAGGGGTTGACTCATAAGGCCTTGTGTGCTTGGTTTGAATTTTATCCCCAGGCAAGGGCAGAACATTCGAAGAGTTTAAGCTCCTTAAGCAAAGGGAATTTAACATATTTTTGTTTTGGAAAGATCATGCTGGCCGGATTAGGGAGAAAGGAAGAGTCAAGCTTGCCCTTGCTATAATACTGGCAAAACTTAGTGAGTGTGTCTAAGGCAAGACAGCTGCCGTGAAAAAAAATGAAGATGAAGGGGACAGAGTTGGCAGATCCGCCCACCTTCCAATTAGTCAGAAAGAGTTTTCTTTCTCTTTCCTTCCTTTGCTGATGCAAAGAGAAGAAAGTGTAAAGCACAGATGGGTTTTAGCTTGGACCTAAGAGGCTGGTGGTGGAGATTACTGAGAGAATCTAGGGAGCAGGTCTGCACGATGCTCTTTCCTTACCTTGGATAGAACCTAAGCGTGTGTGGTCCTACTGCTCCTAACAGCTCCATCGTACCCTACAGCCGTCCAAAGCGTTGTCTCAGGTCCAATTTTGATGTTCTTCAACCTGAGTGTTCTACGCTTTTGTCTAATTCCTTGATCGCATCATTATTCCCTTATTAATTACCTCTAATATAAATCTTTGGAAATGAGGCCACTGGTCAGATGAAAGATTCTCTAGCAAAAATTATCTACACTGGCTAAATCAATTAAATTAGTTAAGCCATTTGTTTCTAAGAGCAGGAAAACATGCATGTACAGAAAGCCTTGCTCTTCTTTCTTTTCTTTTCTCTTTCTTTTCTTTTACTTTTTCTCTTCATCTTTTTTCTTTCCCTTTTCTCCCTCCATTTCTTCATTTCTCCCTTCCTTCCTTCCTTCCTTCCTTCCTTCCTTCCTTCCTTCCTTCCTTCCTTCCTCCCTTCCTTCCTTCCTTCTTTCTTTGAAGAATATTTTCTCCAAACTCGACCTGATTCCAATGATTGGCTCTAGCACAAACATCATGAACTCTAAAGTCTGGAGTTAGATAGACATCTGATACTGAGTTTGACATTTCCATGGAGGGCTCTGTCACATGTGCCCTTCTTACTACCTCCTGCTCTTCGCATGTCCCCTGGTTTAACTTCTGCAAGATGGATCACATTCTCTCCCCAGCTGGTATGCAGATACCACCTCATGGAAAGAAGTTTAAAAATAATTGTAAACTCATTAGATGTGGCAGTGTCGTGGTGAGAAGGAGGATAATAGATGAGGAGAGAGTGGATATAGGAGAAGAGGGAGGGCACCTGTTTCCACTTTCAAGAGAGGGCTTTAAAACCGTGCCAAGCAAAGCTTCTGGTGGACCAATATAGAATAAGCACATGAGCACAAATCTCCATATTGGACTATGACAGAGTAATTAGGCTGAAGCAAGAAAACAATTTTAAAGCAACCTTTCTGGGACTTTCAATCATTGCATCATTGCAGTCAACACTTGAAATACAAAGCTGATGAACAACGTACTGGGAAACCAGCCATGCACCCAAATTACAGGTTTTCCTTTGACTTGTTATAAGAGTTAAAAGGATTTTTAATTCATCTAGGCTTCAATGTCCTGACCCATCAATGAATAAGACGATAATTGCTACCTCACAAGATTTTATGAGAATATACTGACACAGCCTTTGTGAAAAGTTTCCTAATATAAATTTATTTTATTTTTACCATATTTTATTATTGTTGAGAAACATTTTTCAGAGTCAGAGGGTATTTACTTTAAAAAAAAAAGGCACAAGAAAAATTAATTAATGGTGAAAAATGTTTTTGTATACAATGCTGATCGATCCCTAAAACTTTAAAACAGTGGGCATTTTAATCCTTAGTGGAGACAGTTACTAAAACAACATCTTCCTGCACAGGAAATTTTGGGGTTTGACTTTTGTGGAATAAGCATCACATGAAACATCGGTTAATGGTAACTAATCTATGAAAGTCCATTTTAGTTTCTTAAAAATATCACAAAAGTCATTTTTTTTTTGCAGTGGAGAGAACTTCATGGCAGATATAATGGTATTGGACCTCTGCTGTGATGGAATTATACCAAACATTTAAAATTATTTTTTTAATTTTGTTTTATTTTTTATAGCATGTACTCAATTGCTGGAAGTAGTATTACCTAATTTAGTCTTGGCTTCTGTAACTCATGAGCAAAGATCATGATGTATATGAAAATTTATGTAAATCAAGATCATTTTGGAATCAAGACTTTTAAATACTTTTTATCACCAGATTGGAGCTGTAGGTACGTTCTGGCAGTGGATTTGGATAATTTTCAAGTTTAGGGTTTTTCAAAGAAGGGTTATTAAAGCAAACAAACCAAAATCCTCTGAGTAAATTCAGTACATCTTAGACCATTGCCTCTAGGCAGACAAATCTGGTTCATTGGGGATAATAATTCACTAAGCGGTAAGTAAACCTCTACATGACATCTATATAACTAGACTGAATATAATGGTATTAAAATATTAATGGAGTACATATTAAGGCATTCCCTTTCAATGAGGATGACTAGATCTCAGAAACATACTAGCAATAAATAACCAGGGTTTAATTTATTGAAAACCCATATGCAGAGATTTTTCCATGAGACACCACAACCTATTTAATGTCCAACTCACTAGAGAGATAGGTGTCTAATCTGGCAAGGAAAACACAGACCCACAATCACAGAAAGAAAGTATGGCAGCTGTTGCCTTTTATCATCTAGTCAGCCAATTGGAGCAGAAGACGGCGGAGTTAACCACAGAGCACTTTGCTGGATTTAATCAGGCTTCCTCAAGGAGACACCACAGTATGAACTTTGCTTTGAAGAGCCTGAAGGCAGTAAAACCTCTACTTTGTGTTGCCATCTACCAACGAATAAATCCAACAATAGTAGAGGAGCTGTTCTCATGATGGGGTACTAGAACTGTATGTAATATGAGTTGCAAGAGCTGCTAACTCTTGCTTTAGATTTTAGAATAGAGCAGATGTCAGAATTTGCTCACTAGTAATTTTATATAAAGTTTGCAAGTAAAGGTGTTCTTGATGTAGACAGTCGCAAGCATAAATAACTTTGGATTATTTAGAAATACTTAATATGTATTTATGATTTGGTTTACCATATGGATGTCTCTTACAGTAGTTACCGTTTTTTTTTTTTTTTTTTTTTTTTTTTGAGACAGAATCTCACTCTGTTGCCCCGGCTGTAGAGTGCCGTGGCATCAGCCTAGCTCACAGCAACCTCAAACTCCTGGGCTCAAGCAATCCTCCTGCCTCAGCCTCCCAAGTAGCTGAGACTACAGGCATGCACCACCATGCCCGGCTAATTTTTTACATATATTTTTAATTGTCCAATTAATTTCTTTCTATTTATAGTAGAGACGGGGTCTCGCTCTTGCTAAGGCTGGTCTTGAACTCCTGACCTTGAGCTATCCACCCGCCTCGGCCTCCCAGAGTGCTAGGATTACAGGCGTGAGCCACTGCGCCCGGCCAGTAGTTACCGTTTGTTATATTTATTTCATATTTTTTCTAGCACATATTATGTATCCAGGAACTGTTAAGTTGTAATAGCATGGCCTAGAGCAGACACTCGGTGAAGACTTGTATGAATTAAAGCAGAGAACACTGTACCAGCAAGCAAGATTCTGGTTCCAGCTTTTTTCTATTTTAACCAGAGTGATATTGGCCAAGTCAATTGATACTTTTGGTCCTCTGTTTTCTTATCTATGAAAGGAGCCAGTAAAAGAGATCATCTTTTAATTCAGGCTTGTCCTACTTCCAGGGAATATCTACCCCGCTCTATCACCAGGCCTTCCCTTAAGAATCCTTGTCAGTGGTGATCGAAGAAATTCTTTTCATCAACCCCTCCCTCATCCAGCATGCACAGGAGCAATTTGCAAAGATAACTTGCTCGCTATTACTTTTTCCCTTACTTTCAGCTTTTGTACTGTATCCGGAGACTCCTTAGACTCTGGAACACACAATAACTAAAGCAGACTTGAGGAATAGGCATGAACAGACAGGCTTCAGGGAATCTGCCAGGCTGGCTGTGTGGCAAAGGTAACAGGCAAGCCAAGGCAGAGACAGAGCTCAGAGCTGGAGGGTAAGTTAATAAAACAAATGTAGGAACATTGACCCCAAAGAGGAGACAAGGTTGAACTCTAGGATACAGGCCAAAGCTCAGACTTGAAGCTGGCTGGCTGCTTTGAGAGTGCCCAGGGCTCAAAGTCCGGCAGGAGCAAAGGTAGAGGTGTGGTCCTGGCTGGGGGAGGGGGATGTGCAAGAGGAGGTGCTTTAAGATCCAGAGATGCCAGCTGCCCTGGGGCACACTTGGAAGAATTAAGGGTTAGGGCTCTGACAAATCAGGCTCAAGTCCAAGCTGCCTAAGGAAATCAGGGAAAGAACAGAGCTCAAAGTGGGAGGTCAGAGCAGTATGTAAGAATCCCGGATAGCAACAAAGCAGGTTGCTCTGGTAAGGGCTGCCTGCTGCACCAAGCCACAGGGGGCCTGACTGATCACGCCTTGAGTTTGCAGACAAGGATTAGTAGGGTGTGAGGTAGGATCCTGCTGGTGCTGGGAAAGGCAATGCCTCTACATCCTCAGAGAGTTTTAACATAGGACCGGAGGACAGAATCTCCTCCAAAGTCCCTATGTAACTGTTGCTGGCAATAGTTAGTGGCAAAGGTGGAGTGGCACAGGATGTGCCAGTAGCATGCTGGGTGCTACCCTGATGACCACAGGGCTTCTTGGGTCAACTTCTGGATCAATATTTCTTAAAGTGACAGGCGTCTCTGGTTAAGATGGGCTCACCATCGAGGCCCATGGGCAGCACGTAGATTAATGCTGCTCAAGTCCTTGGATCATCAAGAGTGCCCCACCAAGAGCCTCCCTCCTCTGGTGATTCTTTTCTTCTGGTGGAGAGCTCCAGAACAGATGAAATGGTGAGGGGGTGGAGAACGTGGCAGGGATCCTAACTTCTTGCTTAAGGAAGTTCTTAACAAGTACCCATCTGCCTTAAGGGAAGAAAACATGACTCATTTTGGTCTTTCAAATTCAATTCTCATAACCAAATCCTGTTGTCAGCAAGCTGTGTCCCAATGCCTTCCCCAGCAACAGCATTTTCCCTGTGGCCTCAGTTTCAAATGTTCTTTCCTAAATAATCCATTGAAGATTAAAAGGAATCCAGATACCCACCACACTTTATTTTCTTAGCGAGGAATTATAACATTTCTTTGGCTATTAAATGTGTTCTCTGAGTCAGGTAAAGGCGATTGCAAGAGTTAATCAACAACAAGTAATTCTTGAGTACTTAACAATATTCTAAGCATTTAATCATACTTAAAATTGACTATTAATGAAGCTTATAAACCATTTTGCAACTCTGAAAGTGAATTTCTCTGCAGGCTTAGAGAGTATTAAGCCATTAGATCTTACCAAACAAATATTATTCATGCTTTAATTCCTGGGAAAAGAGATTTAGAAAATGAGGTTAATGCTCAGTTGTCCTGCACTGAGTTTAACAATTACATACTCCATCTGGGACACTCTGAACTCATGTTAAACATTCTTCAAGTTATTCCCAAACTTAGTGAACATTAGTGACCTACTTTATCATTGGTATTTTTAAAAAGAATGAAAATGCAAATCAAAGACATTAAAAAATACCTTTGTTTTATTGTAGGCAATTAAGGTTAAATAGGTCCATATTTCTTTTTTTTCAAGAATTACTGACCCATGGAAAAATGAATCAAAAAGAAGGCTATTTCATTCTAGAGCATTTTTTTTCAATAAGAAAATTAATATAAATCACCTTCTCACCTGTTTTTAAAATAAAAGACTGAATGATAGAACTTATTTATTAATAACAAGTCTAGTAGTATAATAAAAGCCTTTAATTTGATAGCTAGAAACGTAAACAAAGAATAAAAGAAGGTGAAGAAGAAAGATGACAGATAAGATGGTAATATTATCCACTTCTCCCCCTAAGATAAGACTAATATTGCTTTTTTAAATAAAGCAATTCTTTAGAGCAGAAGTAGGTGAACTTTTTCTATAAAGAGCCAGACAGTAACTGCTTTATAATTTGCAAATCAAATATGTCCTCTGTTTTCGTATTTTTTCCTTTTTTAAAAAATAACACTTTAAAAATATTGAAAAATTCTTAACTCACATCTGTACAAAAACAGGTTGTGGACTGATTTGACTCACAGGTGGTAAAGTTTGCTAACTCCTGCTTTAGATTTTAGAGTAGAGCAGATGTCAAAATTTGCTCACTAGTAATTTTATATAAAGTTTGCAAGTAAAGGTGTTCTTGATGTGGGCACTCACTATTTTTAATGGAAAACATGTAGTTTCTTCTTGGAAAGTGGAAATTAATGCATAAAATTTTACTTGCCCAAGATAAAGGACCTTCTTTCAAGGGGTGGCTTCTCCATTTTGAGGCCTTTTAATTATGATAGCTCTGAAAGCTTTGAAAAGCTTGTACATTCCCAACTTCAGGCTAAAATCACCTCTGAGACCATCACCAGGTCTTCTTAAGCTGAAGCATTGTTTTGTAAACTGGACCCTGAAGGTACCCTCTTGAAGTCACTCAAGTTCTCTACAAAATTTTTAAGTTTGATGTTTTCATTTCTAAAGATAATAAAAATAATTGATATGATCCAATTTGGGATCACCTGAAGTGATCATTGTCAAAAGGGGTCTGATCACAGGAATGCAGTGTCCACTGAATTTAAGAGCTCTAGCTACTTGTCTTAGTCTGTTTAGGCTGTTATAACAAAATGCCATACATTGGGTGGTTTATAAACAATAGAAATTTATTCCTCACAGTTCTGGAGGCTGGGAAGTCCAAGATCAAAGCGGATTTGGTGTCTGGTGAGGGCCAACTTTCGGGCTCATAGACAGTGCTTTCTTGTGTCCTCACATGATGGAAGGACTGAGGTCACTCTTGGGCCTCTTATATAAGGACACTAATCCCATTCATGGGAGCAGAGCCTAGGTACCTTTCTAAGGCCTTACCTCCTAACACTATCACCTTGGGGGTGAGGATTTCAGCATATGAATTGGGAGGGACATAAACATTCACAATAGGTATGTCAGTGAAGAACAATGATATCACTGTATCTTGTAGAGTGGATAGTTTTGCTGTACTTTGGTTAAAACAAAAAGTGGTAGGTGAATAGTCATCTGACAGCTGAGTAGGAGTATTTGCATGCTGACCCGCAGGAGCTGCACAGCAGTGGGGGGGGGGGGTCAAGTGCTAGTTACTAGCAGTGGTTCAGCTTCAGGCAGAGCCACATCACTGATCACATTCAACTATCCTAGTTAACGTGAATTTTACTGAATTTGGTTTAAGTAGTTTATAAATTTATCTGAGACCTTTTACTCATAGAAGAAGTATATTGGCCAGCCACGGTGGCTCACACCTGTAATCCTAGCACTCTGGGAGGCAGAGGTGGGAGTTATCACTTGAGCTCAGGGGTTCGAGACCAGCCTGAGTGAGAGTGAGACCCTGTCTCTAAAAAAAAAAAAGAAGTATACTATAATAATAAAAGCGGCAAGTCAGCAGCACAGTTCTGTGAGAAACTGTGTTCTTTAAAAAACACCTATTCCTTACTTGGTGAAAAATATTCATCAATATTACACATAAACCAAAAAGCTACAGGTCAGATATTGACTAAAATGAATATACACTATATACAAAAATTTTGATAATGAAGATATTTTAAGTCGAAGATAATAACCTACTTCAGGTATTGACAGAACAAATTCCAGAAATACAATAATTGAGATGTTGAAATTTATTATAGTTAACAAAATTTGACCATAACTTAAGTTACCACCTTCACCAAAATACAGTCTTCTTTATACTATCAAATGTATTAAAGAAATGGTGAACACTCGCTTGTATAACTTTTAAAAATTTACCTCCGTCTTTGTTATCTGAATATTATACATGAATATGAGCATGCAAATAAGATCTTTGCTTAGTTCCTAGTCTTTTTATAACTAAATCCGGTAGCATTAAAGAATAATATATTTTCAAAATATGAATAATTTCTCACTTGATTCAAATTAGATGAATTATTTTGCACATTTAATGATTCGACTTGTTTATGCAATTATTGTCTTGGTTTTAAATATAACCTAATAGCTGACTCTGCATTCATATGCTATGCTGGATTTCTAACTGAAATGAAATCCTATGCCAGTAAAATATTTTTCATACGTGTGATATGGAACTTTGGTTGTCAATTCTAACAGAAATTCTATTTGAGCATTTATACATTTTTTGTGTCTGTTTTTTTTCTTTTGTTATGTTAACATATACTTTTAAAACAAAAAGCTTTTTTTTTTAATGTGGATTATGTCTATTGCTATTTACCATAATAGAAATTAAAACTGAGAAATTTAAGAATATTTATTAATTAATTTAAAATAATAATAAACTCATTATATGTTAACATAAATAACATATTTTCTGAAAAGTAACTATTTTTTCCAAAACAAAAATAGAAGTGTGGTCTTATTTTACATTTTTGCAGATGTCTTTAATATCTGGCTTAAAAGAAGATCGCTGAATTTTCATATCTGTTTCTGCATTCAATCTGTTGTATTGTGTTATTTTGGTTGAAGTGTATGAAGAAAATCTGGCTTCACACAGATATGTAGTTGGAAAAGGGAAGGGTATTTTAACAACCTTTTCAGATAATTGCGTATGTTCTTCTTTCATATTATGCCAAAACTCAACAAGTGATAGTTTCTTAATGATTAGTTATAACATAAAATCTGAAACCTATCAATGAATTTTTCATATTCTGTTACATTAATATTCACTGGTCTCAAAATAATTCATTGATCTATCTTGTACTTGAAACAAATATTTGCTCATGGCTTTTGTAATAGTAAGTATTGGTCTTCTGGAAAAGATATGTAGACCTTGTAAATCTTGAACTATGTTATTACACAGTATCAAAAAATCACACCTTAATAACATCACCAATCTCACTAGAACAAAAGTAACAAAAATGTATTGAAGTTTTGGAAGCTGTCAAATTTACAGTGGCAGCCACAATCTTTCCAAAATTTTAATTTTCACTTGAAAGCTCAGATTTTATCATTCATAACAAATACTGACAAGTCATTTTTTTGAAAAGACAGATGCACTTTGTTTATTTTTTAAAGTCTGCCAAGGCCAGGTATGGTGGCTCACACCTGTAATCCTAGCACTCTGGGAGGCTGAGGCGGGTAGATCATTTGAGCTCAGGAGTTCGAGACCAGCCTGAGAAAGAGCAAGACCCCGTCTCTACTAAAAATAGAAATAAATTAATTGGCCAGCTAAAAATATATAGAAAAAATTAGCCGGGCATGGTGGCGCATGCCTGTAGTCCCAGCTACTCGGGAGGCTGAGGCAGGAGGATCACTTGAGCCCAGGAGTTTGAGGTTCCTGTGAGCTAGTCTTACACCGTGGCATTCACTCTAGCCCAGGCAAAAGAGTGAGACTCTGTCTCAAAAAAAAAAAGTCTGCAAAATACCACTGTTTGACAAACCACAGTTTATCTGTCATTTGTTCTTTCAAATAAAAATAATGTTCCATGAAAAGAGTGGCTAGTTTAGCCTGCAACTCGATCATATAAGTGCTTTTCCTTGAGGCAACCACCATACTTTAGCTTTTTTCTTTCAAATGTGCATGGATGGCAGCGAGTGGATGGCGTCCTGACTAGCACAGTACGGTGTCACCTCTCTGAGTCGAGACTTACCCTCCATTGCCTTTGTTTTTTTTTTTATTCTGACCAAGGAAGATTTCAAGAATCCATTGCCTTTTTACCAACCTCACTGCAAATGTCAAATATTGAAAAAAGAAAATCATAATATATGAAAATAGTTTGGACTTCTCAGACTTTTCAAAAGGATCTTGGGGATTTCTAAAGGCCTGCAGACCACACTTTGAGAAATGCTGCTTTTTACTAAGGGGAAATGAAAATTAAAAATTAGGAATCAGAAGAAATAAAAAATGAAAACTATTGAAATACTATGAACTTTGAAATTCCTTCCTTCTCAGATATTTCTGCAAACACTTGAAATTTCTTTTTTTTCAGATATTTCACTAATTCATTCATGCAACAAACATTAATCAAGCATTTCCTGTGTTCCTAGCCCTGAGCTATGTGTTGGGGACACAGAGATAAGTTCTCTGATTTGAAGAAACCTATAGTCTAGAAGGAAACGGTGGTAAGTAAACAAACAAAAAAAATGAAAAGAAAAGAAAAAAAGTATTATTGGTTCTATAGTAAAAGTATAATATAAGGAAGGGAATAGACAGCTCAACTTGAGGGAAATGAGTGAAAGTTCTTTAGAAGGGACACAAGTTGAATCTTGACATTGGCATGGCATTCACCAGGTAGGTGGGCTGAGGGAATCGCAGGGGAGAAAATGAGGTAAGACTGGAAGAACAGGAAGTAGAATCCAAAGGATTCCTGAGCCTTTTGCAGGAGTTTGTGTGCTCTTCTGTGGACATCAAGGAGCTGGAAACATGGAGGGGAATAACCAGGTTATATGTGCAGTTTTAAAAGATTACTTGAAACCTGAAGGAGGAACGAAAGGCAAGATGACGGAAGCTACAGTCTCTTGGAGAACATCGCTGTCCTTCAAGTGGTCTCAGCGTGGGCTGCCCTAAGGCTTCAGCTGCTCTCCTATAGAATTCTTTGGGCAGGAAGCAGTACCAATCTTTGTGCTTGCAATTCCCTCAGACTCAGGAGATCCATGTCAAGTTCTCCCACAGGTTGCCTCACCCTCTCTACCAAAGTGATGGGAGCTTCTGCAGTTCAACAGATACCAACCAGGTATAGAGATGCTCATCTCCCCTTGTTGTGGTCCCCTGAAATCTTTACAGGCTCCTGTGGTGGTGAATATCATGTGTCAACTTAGAGGTGTTTTGAGATGAGATTAATGTTTAGATCAGCGAGCTTTGAATAAGCAGATTGCCCTACATGATGTCGGGGGTCTCTCCTAGTCAGCTGAAGGTCTGAATAGAACAAAAAGATCCACTTCCCCCAGCAAGAGAGAATTCTCTAGCAGGAAGCCTTTGGTCTTCATCTGCATCATCAGCTCTCCTGGGCCTCGAGTCTGCCAGCCGACACTACAGATTTGGACTTTCCAGCCTCCATAATCACACACAAATTGGCCTTTTTGGTTGCAAGAAAGAGATTTATTCATGTTACCTCAAGAGATGAGGCCAGAGTATTATGCCTTGTGGTATGACACCTGTGGAAATAAGGAAAACAGGAATCTTGATTATGTTTCTTCTTCTAAAGTGTAGAATCTAAACCAGACTCCAGAAGAAGCCTCACAATCAGGAATCACAAGACCATAGCTTCCCATGGAGAGTAGAACACAGTTTATGTTCTAGAAAATGATTCAGGATCCCATATAGTTCTAATGACTGGATTATTCCCTTGCCAATCTCCTGAGTATTCTCTGTGCCTCTGCATCTTCCTGGGTATTTATATTCTTCTGCTACCATCTAGCTGACTTTCACTAGGTAACTTGAGTTCAAAGTCTCATGAGACAGGATTGGGTTGATCAAATTAATCACCTTTGTTCCTAAAGGTAGAGATTATGGTGGAAGACCACCTCATAGGCTGTTGGCCTGATTAGGTAAGCTGCCTTTGGGTTAGGGATGCACCCTAGTCTGGCTATGTGTGGGTATCTAACTGATATGGAGCAAAACATGGCCTTCTGTACATAAAGAACCTCCTAGAGTAACTTCCTTAGCAGGTGCTGTGGATACAGCGGTTCGTCTCTGAAGAGGACTGTAGGCATGGCAGCCATATTGAAGTCTGGTGTGTCCTGTAGATTGATCGTTTTAACACAATGTAGACTTTAGATGACCTTAGGCAAATGGATGAGAAAATTCTCTACCTCCTCCTTGGAGAACCATTTCTTTTCTAATGCTTTGTTTCTTATCATTCTTTGTATTAGTTGGTGCAGGCTGCCATCACAAAATACTATATACTGGGTGGCTTAAACAACAGGAATTTTTTTCTCCCAGTTCTGGAGTCTGGGAAGTCCAAGATCAAAGTGCCATCTGATTTGGTTGCCCAGTGAAGGCTCTCTTCCTGTCTTGCAGATGGCCACCTTCTCATTGTGTCCTCCTATGGCAGGGACAGAGAGAAAACAAGCTCTCTGGTGTCTCTTCTTATAAGCACTACTCCATCATGAGGGCTCCACCCTTATGATCTCATCTAAACTTAATTATCTCCCAGAGGCCTCGTCTCTAAATACCATCACATTGGGGGTTAGAGGGCAAAATTTAGGCTATAGCATTCTTCTTCCATTCTAATTCATCTTCTTCCTCATGTTCAGTGCCCTGAACAGAGTTCCAGATGCCAGTTTCTTCTACTCTTGCTATACTAACTCCATTTCACAGCATGCCTGTTCTCTGTCTGACTTATTTGCCCAGAATCCCACCTTCTGTGATGGTAACTCATGAGTTGTTAACTAATCCATGAGAGTGTCATCGACAAAAGCTTGTGAGAGCATGAAGTCCCCCTCTCCTCTATTTGGTGGACATTTCTGGAGCTGGTGGAAGGCCAACTGCAGAAGAATGTGAGAGCAAGGAAACCTTGAATGGGGTGGAGTGTTGAGCAGTGAGGAGAGCTTCAAATAATACCACACAAACAGCTCCTTATTGCAACAGGTGTGGCCCAGGAAAAGTTAGCAGAAAACTAAAAAATTATTTGTGTTATACCTGGAAGCAACCAGAAAACTTGTAACTTTTCATGGTCCATTACAACCCTTCAGTCAATAACTATTGACTTGTTCTCATATATAACTACATATCCAAAAACAATCCAACAGACATCTCACTTTTAGATCCATTATTTTCTCCTCTCACCTACTTTAAATGACATGCAATTAAGGTACAGAATTGCTTCGCTGACCTAGCATTTAATGGAAACATTCAATGAAACATTGAAACTCTGATGGAAAGAAGATCAAATATTTAGCCATAGATGATGATCTTTCAGATCCACTCATGCAATGGGTAACCCGAATTCTGTTGAAAATGAGAGTGATGATTATCGTTAATTTAAATCTTTACATTCTTGTCTCCAAGATTTAAAGTTATTGTAAACAGAACAAGAGTTCGTTCTCTGTGTCCTTCGCAGAGCTTGAGAGAGATCCAGGGAATCGTTTTGTAGGTGACAAAGGAGGCTGTTACGTTATCACATGTGGCGTTCAGCAAGTGCTCTTCAAGTTCGCACGGCCTCTGTAATACTTAGAGAAACTCGAAAGAAAAAGAACATATTTCAGGTCGTTAATGGAGGCCTCAGCACTGCCTTGTTGCTTTTTGTAACAAGATTATAGATTCCCTTGAGGAGAACTATAAACTTTTCATCTATTTTTAATTTTTAAAAGTGCTAGATAAGAGCATAGGCTCTGTACTGCACAAGTTTGGGCTTGGATGTCACATTTCCCAGCCATGGAAACTTCCATAGGTTATTTCAGTCTCTCTGGGCCTTGGTTTCTCTAGATGTCAGGTTGGGATAATACATGTCTGGTAAGGTTGTTATGGGATTAGAGATAATAGTGTATGTCAGGGGCACATGGCACATGGCAAGCACTCCTCGTATTGTTATGTGCAGAAGTGCTGCAGCAAGCTGTTTACATTGAAAGGACAGTCACATTCTCTGAGTTTGATGTTGCTTGAAAGCCTTCTTTCCTGCCTAGTGGCTGACTTTCCCTTTTCTTATTGTTCTAAGAATACTTCTCCATTTGGGCCATTGTAAATAGTAACAATTGTTTTGGTTGTTCCATCAGAAGGAAGAGCCTTCCTGAAGCCCGGATGACTGAGCTGCCTGTCTGATCTGTCTAGCAGCTTGGGACCTGGAGACAAGGCACAGTGCTCTCACTTCCTCCTCGAGGAAAAGAACGACGCCCCCCACCAAAATAGATCCTCCTCATCTTGCAGACACCACCCAGAATAAGCACAAAGGAAATGAGAGCAAAAATCCCACTGTGGTGGTTATTAAGGTGGAATTCTTTCCAAGATATAAAGTTTTTCAAAGTTTGTCAAAGGCAAGACAAGAATGGATATTACAGTGTATGAGTCATTGTTCTGCTAATTCCAAATTATACGTTGAATAATATTCTATATGTAGATTGCTTCTATTTAGATTACTTAAATATAGATATTTTATTTAGAGAAATATGCCTATGTAGCTGCATTTACAAATAAGGATAACTTAGTCAAAATGTATAAGAACAAAATCACCCATGGAGTTTAGTAGAAAATTAGTTACTATCTTGGCATTAAACAAATAATAAACTTAAGTTCTTTTGCATCCATATTGAAGGTTGGAACAAAAACTGTGATACTTTCTCTATCTATCTTTATAGGCTTTTGAAATTAAAACTAGATGCAAATTAGTAATAAACATCGCGTGGGAGGAGAACGGCACCAAAAAAAACACAAAAAACAAAAAACACATTGCACAAGAAAAGCAGCTACTTGAGCAAAAAGATTTTGACTTTGCAATTAAATTATTGAGTTTTGTTTTGTTTTGTTTTTGAGACAGAGTCTTGCTCTGTTGCCCAGGCTAGAGTGCAGTGATGTCATCACGGCTCACTGCAGCCTCAAACTCCTGGGCTCAATTCAGCTTACTGCCTCAGCTTCCAGAGTAGCTGGGCCTACAGGCACACACCACCGTGCTTGGCTAATTTTTTATTTTTTGTAGAAATGGGCTCTTGTCCTGCTGCTCTTGAACTCCTGGCCTCAAGTAATCCTCCTGCCTCGGCCTCCCAAAGTGTTGGGATTACAGGGATGAACCGCCTTGCCTGGGCCACATTGTTGTTAAACTCAATTGTTTCTATTCAAGCAAAATAATAGTTTTAGCAGTCATAAAATTTGCTATGTTTTCTCCCCTTAATTGGCTAATTTTCCTATTGCTTGGACAATCCTGAAGAAAATGCTAATTCTAATCCAAATTCAGGGTCAACTCATTAATAATATTACTTGACAAAATTTGAAGAATGTCAGCTTATGTAACTTTTCAGACATAAAAAGCTTCATTTGCTTAAAAGCTTTGCAATCTTTCATCATAAGAAAACTAACTTATAAGAAGGCAACATCCTCACCCACTGGAAAGTTATTAAATATCTGGAGGAGAAAGGTGTCTAATATGCTTTATAGCTGTGTTTCAGAAATGGGGTAGGGAGAGTACTTCACTTAACAGATATCAAAACTTACTACAAAGCTACTATAATCAAAGCAAATGGTAGTCATATAAAAACAGATGGATCAATGGAAACAAGCAGGGTCCAGAAGTGGGTCCAAATATATCTGGGAGCAAAAGTCATTGGGAAAAGATGTATAATATTCATTATACACACAATACAAAATGCATATAGTAACAGGGTTGGGATAATTGACTACACATATGCAAAAAAATAACCTTCAACTCTTATAACATACCCAAAAGTAAATTTCAGAAATATTAAGGAACTAAATATGAAACAAGAAAAACTGTAAAGACATTAGAAGAACATTTAGAAAACATGTGTAGAGTTATGGAATGAGAAAAGCCTTCTTCAGCAAGATAGAAAGCTTAGGGTAAATCATTGAATATGTTTTCAAGAAACTATTCATACTATAGAGCAGTGGCCCCCAACCTTTTTGGCACCAGGGACCAGTTTCATGGAAGACAATTTTTTCACGGACCAGGGTGAGGTGGGGTGGGATGCTGGAGCTCTGTGGCCCAGTCCCTAATAGGCCTTGGACTGGAACCAGGGGTTGGGGACTATAACTAGAATACTGTGTAGCTTATAAAGGAAAAAAATGGCAAGAGTTGGTTAAATAAAAATTTATAACTTCTGTGTCATTCACATCAAAGTAAAAATGATCTTCTAAGAGAAAATACTTAACAACACATGTAGGACAATGGGTTAATATTCCTAACAAAGCTCTTACAAATGAATTAGAAAATGACAAATGTGAACAGGCAATTCACAGCATAAGGAATGCAAAGGGCCAATAAACATAAAAAAAGATGTTTGACAGAAAAAATAGTAATCAGGGGAGTGAAAATTGAAACACCTAGATAGCGTTTGGTAGGCAGTGGGGAACAGTGTTCCTACCGGAATAATATAACTTCAAATGAGTGAGTCCTAAATCCAGCATTGGTGTGGCTTTGGGGTAATAGTTACTCTTGAACACTATGGATAGATCTATAAATTGTTTCAGCCCAAAAGTAATTTGCCAGCATTTGTTAAAATATAAAAGTGCATAACAATAAAAATATAAATATATAAACGTGTATACAAGTAAGCTTATTACAGGAAAGTGGTTAGAGCACGGCCTCTGTAGATAAGCCCACTGGGGTTCCATTCCATAACCTACTATGACCCTGAATAAGTTATTTAATCCCTGTGTGCCTCAGTTTTCTCATCTGCAGAAAAGAAGGCAAAAGGAATATCTATCTCCTGGAGCTTTTGTGAAAATTAAATTGACATCATATATCTTACACCATTGTCTAGTTCATATTAAGACCATAATAAACATTGGTTATTACAGCATTGTCATTATTTTTAACTCCAAAAATCTGGAAACAACCTGAACTTCCATCAGCATGGAAAATAACTGAGCAAACTGTACTAAGAATTACGCTATGAAGACGCTAAGAATAATGAGGCAATTCCATATGTAGGTATTTGTCCAAGATATATTGCTAAGTAAAAAAAGTGCAAGTTAAACAGTTTGATATATAACCTCAATTTTGGAATAAAGACAAAACTAAACAATTATTCTACAGATATGCCTATCTTCACAGTAGAACAATATTTGAGATATTAACCCCTTTTTTTCTTCCAGGAGTTCTCTTTTTACTTTCTCATCCCCTACCTCCACTTGAGCCCCTAGGCTATGCAATACTTCTTCCTCCCAATGAGGCATGGATGGGCAACAGAAGCATCCTTAGCAACTGTCTTCCAAAAAGAGAAGGATCTCTCCGCTGCCTGACTGGAAAAGACACCTGAAAAAAATTAAAAAATACAAGTATATAAAAATACGTGTATACAAGGATGCTTATTAAAGGCTGATGGGCAGGGTGTGTGTGTGTGTATCCAGGTCGAGGAGTGACGAGAGTGTATTTCAAGGAAAGTATCGTTGGAGGTGAGCCTGGGAGAAAGGGGCCAAAAGCCATAAACAGAGCTTGGGAAAGCAGAAAACTCCAGCTAGGCTGATGGGATCTAGAACCAGAGGAAAATGGGGCCTCAATTTCCAGGTGGAGGCCAAGGAATCTGGCGGGAGCACACAGAGGCATAGCTGTAGTGGGCCGAGTCAGACAGAGCCTCAGACAACCGGCAGAGATCGCGTGGCCCAAGATTGGTACCAAAACCACCAGAACTGACAGCATCTGACAACAGGGGCCAGTGGCCAAGGCCTAGAGAGGATGAAAGATATCTCAGTATCACTATGGTTACCAAGAACCAGGTGCTTCCCATGCTGTACACAACCCTCCAACACACACACACACACACACACACACACACTCAATTTCTTGGCACTACATTAACCCCTCTGAAATGTAGTTACAATTACAGAGAAAGGGAGAGTATTCCAAATTAACTGAGATTAAGTCTTCATCTAACTGATGAGATGAAGCCTCAAACTAGAAATTAATGTGAGTTAAAGGAAAATTAAATTCTATTTCTTCCTCATCAAAGTTGTGGACTCATACCAGTTACATGCATTTTTATATGTTTATATATAGATGAGTAAAAATCAAATTGTTGAGAGTGGTTGCCTAGGAAGGAGAGACTAAACAGTTAGAAAGGAAAAGAAAGACTACTGGTTTTAATTTAGGCATTCCTGTAATGTTTAAATAAGTAAAATAAATTGGTATTACTTTTATGAGTTAATTGAAAAATTGCAAAGACAAAAAAAGCACGTTCAAATCATTTTGTAGTACACAATAAAAGGCAAGGCTCAAGATGCCTATTTTGAGCAAATTATTAGTATCTCCAAACCTCAATTTGCTTATTTATAGTATCAGGGGATTGGGTTAAGTGATTTATATAATCCCTTCCTCTCTAAAATTCTCCTAAGGCAGTGAGTTTCCTGTTCTTGAAAATGTACAGCCAGATACAGTAGAAAAGAGCCATTTGTGAAGGAACTTGGATAAGTAAAGACCCTTCTAACTTAATGTTCTAAAGATAATGACTACAGGAACTGTAGTGGGAAAACAGAATTGTTCCCAGAAACAAGGGCTTGGTTATCAATCTCAGGTCTGCCAATTATTTTCTGTGTGACCTTGGGCAAGACAATTTAAACACTTTGGGTTAGATTATATTTCTAAAGCAGGAGTTCCCAAACTGGGCCGTGCATTAGAATCAGTCCAAGACTTTTAAAAATACACATTCCCAACAGACATGTCACCAAAGGACATGTATAAGAATGTCCACAGCAGCACTATTTGTATTCTAATAACGCAGAACCAGAAGCAACTTGAATGTCCATCAAGAGTAGGATGAGTAAAGAAGTGTTGATGTGCTCATGTGATTTAGACACTGCAGAGCAGGAGTTAGCAAACTTTTTTTCTGTAAAGTGCCAGACAGTAAATATTTTCAACTTTACCAGCCATATAATCTCTGTTGCAATTAAACTCTACCACTGTAGTGAAAAAGCAGCTATAGAAAATACTGAAACAAATTAGCCTGGCAATGTTTCAGTAAAACTTTATTTACAAAACAGGAGACTGACCCCTTACTATATAGTCATGAAAATAAACAAGCTATAACTACAAACATGCTGTTGAGTGAGAGAAGCCAGACACAAAACAGCACATGCTGTGTGATTCCATTTATATAAATTTCAGAATTGGCAAACGTGAGCTATGATGCTCAAGAGTTGGAGTATAGTGATTCTCTTGGGAGAATGATGTCTAGTAGGAGTTGTCTTTTGGGCTGGATTGCTTTATTATTAATACTTAATTTGAGCCTGTGTTCACTTTGTGCAAATTGATTTGTACACTTACAGGATTTATACATTTTTTTTCTAATGTAACGTTTAACTTCAATAAAAGGTTTACCAAAAAATGCATAAATAATTCAGGGTCTCACTCTGTAGAATCTGAGTTAGTCAGGGCTGTGGCTTCAGGATCTGTCCTCAGGCAGCCTTTAAAAGGTAAGTGACCTGCCTGAGGTCACCTTATTGGCAGAACTAAGACAGAGAGTGAGCTGTTACAGTACTGGGCATGGGCTGAGTCAGCCCTGCAGAAGGAGAGGACACAGCACCTGTCCTTGAGAATGGACTGGGAATAGCCAAATTGAGGAAGTCAAGGTCATATTCCAGACTTCAACCTGGAGTGATATTTGCACTATCACCTGGATATTATCATTGACTTTTCTCCCTGGGCAGCACCCAGTTCAGAGCTATGAAGATTGTTAGCATGGCTGGGTAGCTGCCAGAGGGCTTCAGAACTCAGCAGGAGTGCAGCAGCCAGCTCTCAAAGGGATGGTCTCAGCATTCTTTCCAGCTCCTAATTCTCTTGTAAGAAGGCATTGCAGCGTAGCCGCCACAATCGAATCTTGGCTTCCCACAGATACAACTTCACATTCTGGCTTTGCAACTTGGTGGCAAATTATTGAATTTTGTTCAACTCTAATTATTCTCATCTGTAAAATAGGCATAAAATCTACCGTGACTGCATCCTGTTCACCTCCCCCCACATATAAAGAATTTTTTTCTCTCTTTTTCTATTCAATCATCATTGAGCCAACATTTATTTACCAAGCACTGTTTGTTAAGCCTTTTGCAAAGATTATCTCATTTAATCCTTGTCAGTGAGGAAGGCTCATTTATGATCTTCGTTTTAGAATGAAGAAACTAGGAATCAGAGAACTTAAAATGACCTATCCAAGGTCACACAGGTATTGAGAGGTGGGGCCAATTTCCCTCTGAAGAAGTCTGGGAGCCCGAGCTCTTAACCAGTGCTTGTGACAATGACAATGCTTGGCAAGGATCATCACGTCTGGCCTGTGGACAAAATTTAATAGGAGTTAATTCTGCGTTTCCTCTTTCCTCAAAGAAAGCTGTAAATTGGGCCTGAGGCCTGCCAGTCAGGAAAGCAGAATTCCCGTGGGCTGGTGCATCCCTTCTATTCCTTACCAGTGTAAGAAAGGCCTGGCTCAGGTAGCTCTTCTAAACGTTTCCCTAGGAGGGATGAATTTGTACCTTTGTGGGTCTGAATGCTTGCTCCAAACAGAAGATAACTTCAAAATATTTTTCTCCTAAAATTTTATTAAGTATGTTTCCCTAATCTGAGTGATATTTAAAATGCAGATGTTATTTATTAGCTAAACCTCTCTCTCCACACACACACACACATAGACACACACACACACTTACACTCACCTCTTCCCACCTTGCAGCTCTTATCTGTGCCTCTGTTCCCGGCA
This sequence comes from Lepilemur ruficaudatus, assembly GCA_963574885.1. Taxonomy (NCBI): domain Eukaryota; kingdom Metazoa; phylum Chordata; class Mammalia; order Primates; family Lepilemuridae; genus Lepilemur; species Lepilemur ruficaudatus. Next base: position 51,397 of record CAUYRT010010658.1, read on the forward strand.
CACCAAACTCATGGCTGCACGTTTCCAAGGTCACCCTCAAAGGACCACTCTCAATGTGGCTTGAAAAGCAGAGGTTTTTTGTTGGTTTTCTTTCGGTCTCTTCATATACCATTCTATTACTCTATTAATCTATGTGATGTGGAAGTTTACGACACAGAAGTTCTCCCCAGACCTGATACGAAGCTCCCAAATCCATCTAGGACTGAATCAGCTATTTCTACTAAAACAATCCACGCTCTTTTGATATCTTGCCAACTTGGCAGATAATGCTGCATTTTCTACAAATTGAAAAGTGGTGATGGTGATGTTGTTGTTGCTGATGGTGTTGATAAAATATAACTTCTTTTTTATGAGATAACTTCTATAAAGGCAAATGAAAATTTTGCATCAGATATGAAAACTGTTGGACCAATAAGTACATTTGAAGGGCAAGAATGAAAAATTCATAGACTAAACTAAGAATTAGTTTTTTTGTTTGTTTTTGTTTTGTTTTGTTCTGTTCTTCAAGACAGAGTCTTGCTCTGTTGCCTGGGCTAGAGTGCAGCGGTGTCATCATAGCTCACTGCAATCAAACTCCTGGGCTCAAGGGATCCTCCTGCCTCAGCCTTTCAAATAGCTGGGACAACAGGCACACACCACAACACCCAGTTAATTTTTCTATTGTTTTTAGAGATGGGATCTTGCTCTTGCTCAGGCTGGTCTCGAACTCTTGGCCTCAAGTGATCTTCTTGCCTCAGCCTCCCAGAGTGCTGGAATTATAGGCCTGGGCCACTGTACCCAGGTCAGGATTATTGTTATATTACATATTTCCCTATCATGTGCCCACATCTGAAGCCCAATTAGTATTCAAGGGAGAATGAGTTTTGTTCAAGCCATTTACAAAGTAAAAACAAAAGTTAATTTTAATAAGCCAATAGTTTGCTCTTGATTCAAAGATCAGCAGAATTTGGGAATAATGTTTAAAATCAGTTGTTGTAATATATGGGATGTGTATTGCAGTGTTACATTTTAAAAACAAACCATAAAAAACACTGTAAATTTTGGAATTCACATTAGCCAGCAGAGTTGAAAGATTTAGTATTCCGGTAACAGGAGTTTGGAATTCCAAAACACAGAGAAATTGTCATTTTTATTGTTTTGCTTAGTTTGGTTTTATTCCAGGAAGTTAGGAGACACTGGGCCAGACAGCACAGATGACAAGCCATGATGTGAATGCTTCCTCTCTATGAGACAGGAAATGCTCTCGGACCCCGCGCATGCCTCCCCACGAAGACTGCCCTTTGTCTTCGGTACGTGCATTTGCTTCTCTGTGCTTAATCCTGTGAATCATGTACACAGGAGACACAGAGAAAACTGCAAGTCTAGGACAATACGCCTCCTAAAGAAATCACTCATATTATCAAGGAACAAATGAAGAAGGTCACCACTGATTTATGAGGAGACGTTTGTTATAAACTGAAGGGCTTGCTCTAGTAAACTTACAAAGGGCCACCTAATAAAATTTATTAGGTTCCACAAACACACACCCACACACGTACACATACATAATATATAATTGTTTTTCCAGTGATTTCAGATTTTTTAAAAATGCAAGCACTAAAAATCAATTTTAACAATAATTATATCTTGCATTTATATATAGTGAGCTCTTTCCATTTTGGTCATGCAGACCTTGGGAATGAAGCACTCAGAATATTTTTCTTCATCATTTTGACACTGATTCATCCTGTCTTTGAATTTGCCCACCTGGAAGCATCATATAAAATTTTCCTTAAAGACTGGAGCTGGCTTCAGTTCCACTCTCAGATTCTTTGCGATGTTCCAAAGGTATGTATGCTCCTCTTGCTGCAAAGAGGGAAAAAAAAGGAAAAAATAATGCATTTTAAAATTATTGCTATTAGTATGATGCTAGCTGAAACTTGCAAATTTACTGTGACAATGAGCACTAAATTACAGTAAAAATCTTCCTCCTACAAGTATTTCTGATGAAATGATTGCAGTATTATTTCAAGCCAACTAGAGGGCTGAAATACAATGATACATTTCAGCCCATTTTCTATACAGCAGGTTTTCATTACAAAAATCTCATTTTTAAGGCAGATATTTGGCCCCTGGTTGAGGGGGTAGAATGTCAGCCCTCAGCATCTGAAAAGAGAATTGAGGCCTTGCGGGCCCCTCCTCCTTCCCAAGCCCATGGAGGAGGAGACTCGCTTGCCTCTTCCAGCTTCTGGTAGCCCCAGGCGTCCCTTGGTTTGTGGTGACACAACTCCCGTCTCTGCCTCATCTTCACCTGGCCGTCTTCCCCAGGTGTCTGTGTCTTCACGTGGTGCCCTCTCTGTGTGCTTCTCTCTCTTCTTCTTATAAAGACCTTTTGGAGTAAGGATATACCTGATTCCTTGTGACCTCATCTTAACTAATTACATCTGCAACAACCCTATTCCAAGCAGGGTCACATTCTGAGGTATCAGGGGGGTTAGGACATCTACATATCTTTTTGGGAGAAACAATTCAACTCATAGCTCCTGCCAAGCACTGTTCTAGGTGTTGGGGTGTTGGGTTACAGCATGAATAAGACAAAGTTCATGCTTTGCAAGTACAAGGAAGTTGACACTAAACAAACAAAAACCAAGAATATCAGTTCATGATAAGCGTTATGTAGACAGTTATATAATAGGGCACTCACTTAGATTGGGTCCTATGTGGACAATTATATAATAGGGCATCTACTTAGAAAGATCACTCGGGGTGACCATTAAGCTGAGATCCCAAGACAAGATGAAGGTAGCCACACGACAATGGAGAGAAGAGGATTCCAGGCAAAGGAAACTAAGGCCCCCAGGAGGGAAGAACCTGCCCCTGTCCCACTGTTCACAGCAAAATCTGTCAGCAGGGAGGGTTTCCTTTCCTCCCTTGAATGTATGTATTAGTATTACTTCACAAGTGATCCTGGTAGGTAATTTTCTGTAAAGTTATGTATGGCCAGAGAGAATAGTAACCCAAAGAACGGGACTTCCCATGCTGTAAAAAATTGTATTCATCTTCAGTTTGAAGATAGCATATTGTATTACGAACTAGGAGGCAATTGTTATAGTTTGACAGCTACTTTCCAAATATAAGCTGAAATATCATTGCAAGGAATTATAGAAACAAATAGAGAGATTATTAGTGACTAGGTAAGTCCTACTCATTACTCTTTAAACACTATCAGATCTGGTTTGCATCTACATATTCATAAAAGACATTAGTATTATTTACAAGACAATCATCCTCAAATTTATCTTTAAATTAGATAAATTTAAAGAAATAAACATAATGAAATAATTATAAGAATATAATTAATATAATATTGATATAATATGAATAAAAATTAACAGAAATAGAGTAGAAGTAACCCTTTTAATGCAATATGGCTACATCGCCCAGAAGCCACATTTTTTCAAGAACCTTCTTCCTTTTTTTAATTGTATTCATCCTATAGTATAGGACATAGTGATGTAAGGCTGGGCTCTAAGTGATTTCATCTCAAGGCAAATTAAAATATTGCATGACAATGAGAAACTGCAGAGAAGAATTAAGGGCCAACATTTTTTGCACCTTTTCTATGTCAATTTTGGTTTGCATTTTTAAAAGTCTTATGAAGGTTTCTAGTAAAAATAGGGCATCTTTTTCCAACTCTGTTGTTTGCAGATATAAGCATATTTTATTCACTGAATTAATAACTTTCCTATATACCTGTCAATTTTTAGAAAAAGACTAAAAACTTGTAAAATAACCTGTCAGAATCTGTGATTCAGAGAGAGAACATATGCATTCAGCTCTCAGAATAACCTCAGAACTGCCCCAATGAGAAACCTGAATGAGAAACTTTCTAAGAATGTGGTTGCTTCACAGTAACTTTCTATGAATTCTCTCAAACAAAATTTAACAAGGGCCAAGACCTCTTTTAAGATACTCAAAATTTAAAACTGCTCATATTTTCATCCATTTTGGGGGGAAGAAAAAACTCAAGCTCCGAACCCTTAAAAATTAATCAAATAAGCAGAAACTTCCCTGTGAAATAAACATTTCAAGAAACTTACAGGAGAGTTGTGCTTTTCTACTAAGTTACAGTTCAAATAATTTCATTAGAAGAAAGACAGTGGGAGATTAAACACAAATCAATTCTACTCGATCCTTTTGGGTCAATCTACATTACCCTAAACAAATTCCTAGAAAGATCTGGAGTTTCAAAATGATTCTGTAAGGCAAAGTCCCCTCCCCTCGGCTTCCACATCCAACCCCCGTTCTCTACAACTGACTCACTTGGATTATGGTGGGAATGATACCTTTCACTGTTTAGCTTTCTCTGAACTATAGATGTACTGTCGACTTTCTGTGGTCAAATCCAGTAAAGAGGTAGACAGCTAGTTGGTGAATTTGAACCTCGTGGATTTCTGGTGTAAAGACTGTGAGACCCAATCACCCCCATTAATCTTCTTCACCAAAAGCTTGCTTACACCAGATACATCTTATTTACTACTCTGCCTTGTCTAAGTCCCTGTCTAGGGAACCATCATGAGCAAACCAATCTGCCCAAGCCAGAGCAGCCTACTTTATAATCACAGCTTTAACATCCAGCAGAAGAAATTTCCAAGTGGGAGGAAGACTCAAGGGTAGAATCAAGTGAAAAAGGAAGATGTGTGCTTCACCGCATAAATCGAATCTGCGAAGCATCTGGAAACTTCAGGTATGGCTGACTCATGATATGAATGTTTTGCCTAGGACTCCCACTCTCTCTCCTTCTTTCTTCCTCTTTTCTGAAATAACCCACACCTGTGAAATTTATCCCCTTGTTTTTACTCTCAGTCCCTGCCGATGCCTGGAATTCACTAGAGTCAGCATGTCCAGGCAGCCGTGGCAGCAAGTCAGAGTGAAGTGATGAAAGGTTTCGGGAGGAAAACACCCCACGACAGCCTGGCTCACTCAGACACCCTGCCAGGGTGGCACGGTTCTTGGGTGAAGAAAGCCCTCCTTCACCTGTACCAACAAGTTGTTTGCCCCTAAAGCAGCAGATTGCATTTGTTTTGACACTGAGTGAGTTGCTATTTCCTTTCCTATGCTGACGTTTGTTTTGTTCCTTGACACCGTAAAGTATTACAAGAGCAAATTTTTTCTTTCCACAACACACTCAATCTTCAGTTACGTACTCATGTGCAAAGCTTGAGAGCACAAAAGGAAAGCCAATACCAAGCAAAAAGCCAACAGACTCTTGCTCCTGTTTTGTAACATACTTCTAGAAACCAAAGGAAGGAGGTCTCTTTCTGATGATGGTATAAAAAGTAGAAGAGGAAAGTGTTAGTTGGTTGAGAAAAAGGGGCTCTCTGAAATCATATTCATATCCTTTCACTGGCGTAGGCCATGCAATGGATCTCAATTCTCTGCCATCACAAGCAGTATACACAGAATGACTAATTAATATGTGAGTTCTGACTCTCCCAGGCTTTGTTAGTTACTTGGGAAGCTAATATTAATAAAGTATTCACAGTTCATTTGTTAACTCTTCCAGGGAAGCAGCATTTCACTCAGGCCCCTGGTAATTGCCATCATGGGCCTTTAAGAAGCAACAGAAAATCCAACTGACTAAAAACTGACCCTCTTTCTGGATGCCCTGGTGGATGGTGCTCAGTAGCTGCAGACTTCAGGGTGTCTACCCTCTGAGCTAGGGCACTGACTGCCCCACACCTGAGCCTAAGGCCTCCAGGAACCACAGGTGTGGTTGGGGAGTAGAAAGGGTGAGAGAACTGGCTTTTGCCATCCCACAAATGAACAAATGATCATAAAGTAGGCTCCTTTGGGCTCAGGCAGATTGGTTTGGTCATGATGGTTCCCTAGACATGGACTAGACAAAGCAGATATATAAGGTGTAAGCAACCCGTAAGTGAAGAAGATTAACTGGGTGAATGGGTCCTACATTCTTTACACCAGAGATCTACATGGTTCACATTCACCAACTAGTTGTCTACCTCTTTACTGGATTTGACCACAGAAAGTCAACTATACATCTGTAGTTCAGAGAAAGTCAAACAGTAAAAACATATCATTCCCACCATAATCCAAGTGAGTCAGTTGCAGAGAATGGGGTGGGTGTGGCCCCAGAGGGTTGAGGGACTCCGCTGTACACAGCCATTTTGAAACTCCAGATCTCTCTGTCCAATGTAGGGCCCAGCAAACTACAGCCCACAGGTGAAATCCAGCCAAATCCTGGAAACTAACAAAGGTTTTTACATTTTTAAAGGAAAGAAGCTGAAGAAGAAAAAGAAGGAGGAGGTGAAAAGAAGAAACAGAGACCTTATATAGTATACAAAGCTTAAAGTATTTATTATCTGACACCTTATGGGAAAAGTTTGCTGAGCCCTGATATGATGCTGCAGTTCCTGAGGGCTTTGAAGTGTTTCGCAGGTCCCCCGTAAGTACCCACTTAGGAGAGGAGAGTGAGGGTGTAGACGATTTTGTGAGAGGTGTTAGGACCAAGCCTCCAGGAGGCACACGTGTGGTGGGTGACTCAGTCACATTTATCTGCAAGGGAAGATGGGAAGTGAAGTCAAGCTCTTTGCCTAGGAGGAAAAGGGATCTGGCTGATGAAAATGCAGGTACATAAGATTAACTGCTAGAAGAATTAAATAGGCAGTTGTTGAGCCCTCCGGAAGGAGCCAGAGCTCTCAGATTGAGGTTCTTGTGGTGGTTCCCCAGAAGAGGCCAAGCTATGATGGTCCGTCAGGAAGAAGGTGGGAAATGCAGGTAAGTGGAATGAGATAATCACAGCACAAAGATGCGAGATGCACGGCTTGCCCCAGAACTTGTATTTAACAAGGAAATCGACCCCACAGGGAAGTTCTGGGAGCTATTCTTAGAATAAAAGATTGGGTTCAGATTGTAAAAGATCTTGAGTGTCAGGCCATATATATGGATGCCAACTTTAAAAAAAGGATTCAGTCAAGGACTTTTTCCCCTGATTTTCATTTTATTTTATTTATTTTTCATGCTATGGCAGCACTGTTTATGAATCTATAAACTCTGCATCTTGGATTTCTTCATAGGTCTCTGGAGAAAAGGCTACCCTCAGAAGATAAGTATGTTTGGATTTCGAGAAATGAAATAAAATTTAAAAATTTGACTCATCTTTTTTGAAAAAAATCAAACTTATAAATCATACATTTATAGCAGTGTGTGATAACATTTCTACTCAGTGTAAAGAAGAATAATAAATGAATGCTCAGGTGCCCATCACCAGTGCGAGCATAATAACAGGACACTGCCAGGCTGTGTGACACCCTTGTGTCTTCCTTGGTCACATCTCCCCCCTTTCAAGAAACAAGCGTGAATTTTATGGTAGTCGTTCCTTGGTTTTCTTTCTAGCTTTACCAGCTACATATAGATTCCTATTAACAGATTAATTTTACTTGCTTTTGACTTTTGTATAGATGGAACTTTATTATATGTATTCAGTGATATGTTTTTGCCTGATATTATGTTTCTGAAATTCATCTAGGTTGTTGCTTGCAGCTAATAGGTAATTCATTTACATAGTATTCTCTTATATGTTAGCTATTATACTCTTGATGGTCATTCCTCTTTTTAAATTGGAAAAAAATTATCTCTTTTAATGAAGACATTAAAATGAATACAAAATAAATAAAACAACCAACCAGGAAGTAAGATGCTGGCTAAGAATGCTTTGTTCTTTGTCTGTAGACAAGTGAAAAGCCCAGCATCTCTCTCTGTGGAACTCCTTGTTCTTGTAGGAGTATAGAGTTCGGTTTATCATGTTCAATTTGATTTGCTATGACATTTATCTGTGCTCTTTTTGGTGGTTTGTTTTTTCAAATCACCAGTTCCTGCATAGGATTGAAGGGCTCAAGCTGTTTTGGAGACTGCCCCGTCCCCTTGCCCTCACCCTGCTAGTTAAGAACATTCAGGACACTTCTGTACCAATAGGTCTCAGATTTCATTTCAGGACATTTGGGCATCAGCCTTTATAGAAGCATTTCCTTGCCTAGCTCAGGCTGCTGACAACGTAGGACTTGACTTTTATAATCCAGTTTTTCTAGACATAATGTAAGTCTGGCAGTGATATTTCTATGTTCCTCATCTTCATTGTTAGGCTTTTGTTCTTGAGTCTACCAGTGGCTCAGTTTATAAGCCATGTTCCCCTTCATGTCTTGAGCCTGGCTGAGAGAACATTCCTCAGCTTCTGTTGATAAATCCATTCATCCATCTACCCAAGAAATTTTGGAGCCCCCTGTACAGCGCCACACAACATAGGTGCCCAGCCCCATGAGAAAACCTCAGCTGTTCAAGCCTCACTATCTAATATAGTTTTCAAGAGCATTAACAACCATCTCATCCTTTTCTACAGGAAAAAAAAAAATTTCTGAGAATGGTAAAACATTTTGCTTCTCAAATATTTCTCTAAGTTTCTTTTCCTTTTGCTTGTATACTTCATAGGCAGGTTTCAATTCTGAATAATTAGCATATGTTTGCCTCTTGAGAGCAACCTGAGTTGCAAAAACTCATCTTTAAGCTTCTCTGCTTAAAGCAATCAACTCCATAAATTATACATCTGTTACTTGATCTGCATTTCCTAATATGTAGTCTAAAGCCATCCCACATGAATACTCATTTTCACATTAAAGGTGGAAGAAACCTAAAAGCTTTTTTTTTTTTCTTTTTGCCAAGAGGCAGATAACTTCTCTTTGAAAAGCCTGTTTATTCCTGGTAGGAAGTTTTATTTTTATCTTCAGAAACATCATTTCAGATTTGTGTAATCAGTTCAGCAAACTGCTTCATAAAGTGATAAATAAATATCAAATTAAACTTGCAATTAAAGTTTACTAAAAATATAGGGTGCTATAATTTTGTTGGTGATAAAAGTACAGAAGTAGAAATGATTAATGATGATTACTAATTATGCAGCTGTGTTCAGAGCACAGAAGTCTATAGAGCTATGGCGTTTTAGCTAAATAAAGACGTTATTCTAGGAAAAACCTTCATATACAGTATCTAGATGCAGTTCATTTCACCTTGGAATGCTTAGTTTCACAAGGAAAACCAGGAAAATAGAGTGCTAGAATGTAAGTATTTTAAGATTTTTTTTTTTTTAAGAGATGGGGTCTTGCTGTGTCAGCCAGGTTAGAGTGTAGTGGCATAATCATAGCTCACTGCAGCCTCCCAAGTAGCTAGGACTACAGGTGTGCACTGCCACACCTTGCTAATTTTTTTCATTTGTTATTTTTTTAAAATATTTTTAGAGACGGGGTCTTGCATTGTTGCCCAGGCTGGTCTCAAACTCCTGGGCTCAAGTGCTCCTTCCACCTCAGCCTCCTGAGTCACTGGGATTACAGGTATTAGCCGTCACACTCAGCATCTCCTCTTTCCTTTATTGCTGTTGCTTGGTTATATATTAGATTTGATTTTCTAAAAAAAGTCATCAATGTGAGAAATTATCAGATATTAATAATGGTCAAGAGAGGAGCATGTTGTTAAAATTCTGGCTTTTTTCTTTTCTAAATTTTGTACATCCTGCCTTGGAATTTCATATTAAAAGTGGCTTATTGGTGAGATTAATGAAATCACTAAAAAATAAATCATAGATATTTGAGTTGTAGACAGAAGACCTGGGTTTGATTGTGTCAAATCAAAATAAGCTTAAAATATAGCTTAAAATAAGAAAACCTACAATTTAGGTAGCCCTCAGTTTTTTTAAACAGGTACCTGTTTTGATTAGCACAAAAATTATATTTTCCCTTCTTTATCCTTCACTTCTGTAGAAAAAAAATCATTATTTTAGAAAAAACTTTTTTTATAGATAATAGAGACCCATAGAGTTTATGGAAATTGTAATTTCTCAGACTTAGTTGACTTATATTTTAGGCATGTGTTACTTTCAGTGTGTAATCAACAAACAAAAACAAAAACCCAGAATTAACAAAAGAAGGAGACAGAGATAGAGAGAAATGAGGAGAGAAAAGGGAGACAGAGAGAGACACAAAAGGAGAAAAAGAAAGACGGAGTGAGAGAAGAAGAGAGGAGAGACAGAAGAGGGTATTATTGTGGTTGTGAATATTAAGTAGGGAATTCTTGGTAGAGAAGAAAATGATAAAGTAGTAGAAAAAAAGAATATGGAAATATGGAAAAAGTTATCACCTAAAGAGCATCTAATGAGACCATCAGATTGGAGCTATAATTTTACAGATATTTAGCCTGAAAAATGTTGAGTTAGGAAGATACATGCAACTCGCCTTCACAGAGGTGGCTTGGTGTGATGGAAAAAATAAAAAGCAAACAAACATAAATCCCGGTCTAGAAGTTCAGTGCTTCTATTGGAATCTGGTTCCACCACTGAAGTGTAGAGTAACCTTGGTCATGTTATGTAACTTGTTTACTCTTCTTTCTTCATATGGCAAATGGTGATAAAGTATACATCAACCTCACCCACATCGCAGGGTTATCTGAGGATCTGATGAAGTCATTTCTGTGTAAAAGCTATTTGAAGGTTACAAAGCACCAAAGTGATATATAACATCTGACCAGAAAGTCAACTGCATGCTATTCCTTAGCCTGGCAGTTGGAAAGTGAAATACCAAAGAAAATGGAGCAGATGGGTTACAACATTTTTAAGAAAAATGCAATTGATCCCATTATCCACAGCCTGATTTTTTTTTTTTTCAGAGATGAGTGTCTGGAGTGCAGTGGCTTGATCACAACTCACTGCAACCTCAGACCCCTGAGCTCAAGTGATCCTCCTTCCTCAGCCTCCCAAGTAGCTGAGACTACAGGTGTGAGGCACCACATCCAGCTAATTTTAAATTTCTTTTAGAGATGGGGGTCTCCCTATGTTGCCAGGCTGGTCTTGAACTTCTAGCCTCAGGGATTTTTCTGCCTCAGGAGTGTAATCCCAAAGTGCTGGGATTACATGTGTAAACCACCATGCCCAGCCACGCAGCCTGATTTTTAAGACCACCTTTGACATTTTTGAGTGCTTAATCTTAAGCAACAGAGTACAAGCAATTTTGTTTTAGTATGGTGAGCATAGGAATCTACAGATTTTTTTTTTTTTTTTTGACAAAGTGATTCAAAGAGGCATTGGGAAAGGTAGCAAGGCACTCACGATAAAACGTGTTTTCAGGTGACCTCGCCATTTAGCTCCTTGTTGCAGAGTATTGTGAGATGACAGCTTGGAAGACGGCTCAGGAGGGGCTTGCATCTACCTCTCTCTGCCTGCTGCCGAGTGAAGCAGAGCAAACTACAGAGCTGGAGGCACAGCATTAGCCTGATGGCCCTTCCAGTGACAATCCAGCCAAGCGCCTCCTGTCAGAGCTGGCCGGTTAGCGGTGGTGGACCGACATGGTTAGGACGAGGGCAGACGCAGGGTCAGAGATGCTGGCACATTCTCTTGCTTTGACAGCAGCTCAAACTTCTGGGACTCCAGAAAGAAAATAGGTATTTGGAAACAGATATGGCAAAAGGCTTTTCCCTTCGACTGCTCAGCATGTGGGCCTGAATTTTGGAGAATTAAAAAAAAAAAAATTGTTCATCCCCCTAGGGATTAGCAAGTGTTTTATCACATTTTCATAAATCACGGTCTTAGTCCCAAAGCTTTGTTTGCAGGAGGGTGTGTCGTCCCAGCCATGGGTGGAAAAGTTCCATAACTTTTTCCATTCTGTTCTGTTCCTCCCTCCTTTGTTCAGTTTTTCAGGGTCTCTGTCCATTGAGATCCTAACATGCCCTAATCCTAAGGATGAATTTTATTTGAGATTCTAAAACTTCAAAGATCAAAATGCTGGAGGAAAAAAATGAGCATCCCTTTGGTACGACCTTGGTATAGGTCCTTGGTCCTGTTTTGTCCTTGGTATAGGACAAATTACTTGCCAAAGGTCTGTATGAAGAGCAAACGTGACACCTTTATTGTTTAGTTGATTAACCAGTTACATTTGTTAAATGATTATTCAGGAAGTACTGTGTCAAAGACACCACATCCTTTTGTTTAATCCTTCAATTCAGCAGTCAATTGGTATGAGTGATTTTTGCCCCCTAAATGGTAAAAATTGTTGGTGTATTGAAGTCTCTTTCCCACTTGCAGTCTTTCCCTACTCCTGTGTCTGAGGCAGGTGTTAACAGCTGTTATTCCTTGGAGAGAAGTTTTAGAAATACCAGCACCGTTGGGTGGAGAAATGTCTTCATCAGGAAATCATGCACTGGTCTGAGATAAGGAAGGGTGCATTTGAAAACCACTTTCCCTCTAGTCTCACGTGTACTTTCTCTTCCTTTAGCTGCTCTCTGTTGTGAATTCTGTCCTTGGAGTCTCTGCAAAACTTGTCACATACTCCCACGTACACACTCCTTCCTTGCACAGAGCAATGATCTTACCATTTTCTAAGAGAAGTGCAAGGATTCATGTATCAGAAGAGAAAAGCTGAGGTCAGCTTTCTCTTAGAAGATAGACTTTCAGAAACTAAAGAGCAACAGTGCTGTCTACAGAGGAACAGGTCCACACACTGGGACACCCTGCGCTTCCAGGACAGTCGATTCTGAATCCAAGATGATCAGTCCGTAATGAGCCACATTCCAGGCAGCCTGAAGGGCCGATTTTGAGATCTTCTTTTTGCTCTACTGCAAAAGCACATCACACTGCCCTTTGCCTGCAGCACATTTTTTAACTTAAAAGCAAATTCTAATTCTTTGAAGCTTAAATATATATAAAAAACCCTCAAGCCTAAGCAAATTTTAGTCTCCCTGGAAAAGCCATTGATAAATAATACACTCAAACTTTGAATGTATTTTCACACTCTTAAGAAATTATCTATTAAAAAATAATATTTTCTGGGAACAGCTCTCTTTTGACAATCTCCTCAGGGCCAGAACAAATTCTATGGAATTGAAGTTTTATAGGCAAGCAAAAATTTTGGCAGATGGCGTCTTCAGGAAAGAAGGTCATGCCAAGATAGGTCATCGACTTTTCTTTTTCTAAGCTGGATTCTCTATCCTATAATATAAAAATCTACCATAAATTGTATTTATGGTGTGCAATGTGTCAGCTCAGCTGGGATAAACTAAATTTCCCAGAATTCTTGTTCCCTTATGTTTCTGGGCAAGGTGAGCTATAGAGAGGTTCTTGTGGGGGATGGCAGCTTGGAGGCGAAGCAGAAGCCAGTTTCCCACCCCCCCACCCCACTCTGGCTTATCTGCTGGCTCAGCTCATCTGTGGGAGGTGGTGGCTGGGCTTGCAGCTGCTCCATCTTGCCCTGGGTCCTCCTTCGGCTTCTCTGACTCCTTCTCTGGTAGGTAAAAAGTATTAATAAACAGTGCTCTAGACCCACTACAGTAGTAAGACATTTGCATGCCAGAGCGTGGAAAATAAATCTCACTGAGTGACTCAAAAAGCTACCAATTATAAGTGGGTAAGACTCCCCAAATCCAGACTGCTGTGCAAGCAGCTCTGCCACTGGGATCATATGATCCAGAAGATCCAATGGTGCTTGAAACGTCAGTTACGGGAACACTGTTTAAAGCCTTTTCCAGGGTCCTACAAGTGGATCACAGAGCAGACCCTTTGGATTTTGGAACAGAGCCCTGCCATTCTCTGTGGATCATTATTCTTCTTTTATGAAATAGCTTTTGTCTTGTTACTGGGCCTTGGTAGAGACTGAATGCTTGGCCATGGGCCACCAACTTACCACATGAGCTGAACTGCCCGTTACTAATGCTGTCTGAGCCATCACGCCATAAGATTGAGTATGCACAGCAGTACTCCAGGATCAAATGGAAGTGGCATACATGAAGCTGGGCTTGAGCAGGGTCTAAAGAGACAAATATGTTTCACAAGCAAGTGACCTACATCTGTGTCCCCTATTCCTGTTACCTTGCCTTCTTTCTCTCAACTTGCCCCTGTGACTTCTTCGGGAGCTTGTTATGATCAGGTAATAGAGCAATTAACAAAACTTGGGCCTAGCTTACAGGTGATTCTGCACATTAGGCAGACACTACTCAAAAGTACACAACTAAAAACAAAATGGACAGCTGAAGCACAGCAGCCCCACTCAGAGAGGGCCCTGAAAAATAGTGGCAAAGGGAAACCTTCCCAGGATACAGAACTTCAAGCAGTGTTCCTGGTTGCTCAATTTGCTTGGAAGAAGAGATATTCAGAAATATAAGTCTACATTAATTCATGGGCTAGTATTTGTGGCTAATATTTTTCTGGATAGTCAGAGATGAGGAAGGAACATGATTGATAAAATGGAGACAGGGAGACTTGGTGGAAAGGTAGGTTGATAAACCTTTGTGTAAAAATATTTGTGTTCCATGTGAATTCTCACAGAAGGGTGAACTCAGCAGAGGAGGACTGTAATAATCAGGTGACCAGAATGAGCCATCCTGTGGCTATCAGGCAGCTTCCTTCCTCAGCAACTTCTGTCATCATAACTCAACTGGCAAATGAAAAAAAAAAATGGCAGTGGTGGCAAAACCGGTAGTTATGCTTGGGCTCAGCAACATGGACTTAGCAATGATTGTCTAGCTGTAGTCACTGCCGAGTGCCCAGTATGCAGGGATCGACAGTGAACCCTTGACATGGCACCATTTCCAGCTTCTAGGTTGGTTACATTAGATCACTTTCCTCATGGATCTTGCTGGAATAAACACTGCAGATGTGCATTTGACATGCCTGCCCGCAATGTCTCTGCTAAAACCACTACAAAAACCACATACAGAATGACTTATTCACTACATGGCTTTTCACACAGCATCACTTCTGACCAAGGAACTTGTGTCACAGCAGATGAGGTACAGCAACAGGCTCATGCAACCCACTAGTCTCACCATGTTTCCCATCGCCCTGCAGTGGCTGGTTTGATAGAACAGTGGGATGTCCCTTTGGAGCTTCACAGTCCTTCAGGATGCAAAGTATGCTCTAAATGAGCATCGGATATATATTTTTCTTCTCCCTGAGCCAGGACTCACAGGTCTGGGAATTAAGGGGTGGAAATGCGAGAGGACCCTCCTACTATTATCTCAAACAATCCACTAACAAACTTTTTGCTTCCCATCCTTGTGACTTCAAGCCCTGGTGGGCAAGAGGTCTTAGTTCCAAAGGGAGGAGTGCTTCTGGCAGGGAATACTGAACTGGAGTGCCACCTGACCACTTTGACTCACACTATTGAATCAACAGGCAAAGAAGGGAGTGATCAAACTAGGCTAGTTCTACACAAAGAGAATCAGGAGGAGTATGTCTTGAATGCCAAAGATCTTCTTGGGTGACTCTTGGTTAGTACTCCCATATACTGTGTTTAAAATCAATAGGAAACCACATAAACTAAAGATTCGGTTCATGCCACGGGGCAAGGATCCACAACCAGCTGAAGTGCTTATAGAGAACAAAGGGAACATGAAATAGACAGTAAAAGGATATAGTTATAAATTGCCACTATGACTATATGACCAGTTGCAGATACAAGTACTGTAATAGTTTTGAGTATCTCTTCCTTATTTTGTTATGACTATGTATAAATATTATATATGTATATATAATATATATATTTATTTAATCAATTATTTTTGTACTTATTTTCTTTTGCATCCCCTTATCATCTCCCATACAACGTGTGAATAGTATTTAACTTACTATCTCAGTATATAAGTTATAGGATATCAAAGGGGGCATGTGAATCAGCTAGGAGAAGAATGGACATCACCTAAAGTCAATGAAAGAACTTTGGATTCTCTTCTACGTACAAGGTTAGTGTGTTTTTAGTTGTACTTGGGATAGATGTATCATGTTAGGTGGAGACATGACTTTGCTATTACCTTTATTTAGAGATTAAGTGTGATTTAAGAAGATGTATAGGAATGCTGAGTTGTCAAGGGGTGGTTTTGTGACAAGTGAGCTTGACTAGGCTGAACCCTGTTTCCCAGAATTCCCTTTCCTGCGTGTGTCTGCTTGGGGTGGGCCACAAGAAAAATTCTCCGGCAGGATTTGGAGGGGGAAGCGAGGCAGCAGCCATTTTATACATGTCATCTCTGCTTTGCTAACTCACCTCTTACAATGAGGAGCAGCTGGGCCTGCACTTTCCCCTGGATGGATCCTTCTTAAGCTTCTTCAACTACCAAGCTGGGTATGCGTGCTGAGCTCTGTGATGAAGGGCCCTGCTTCTGCAGGCCATGATACCATTGAGGTCAAAGGCTTTAAAACTGACACACGTTTCAGTCTGTCCTCGTGAGCTCCAGCAGTGTCTGGGGTTCCAGACTGCTCTGGTTTTTTCCCCCACTTTACACCCATCTTTGTTTCCTGACAACCTGTCCTTGGACTTCAAGCTCCAGCATCAGATGTGAAGATGACAGCCTTCCAGAGATGACTTAGCCACACCCCACAATTATGTGAGGTCAAATCTCCATAACCAGCTGATATATATATATATACAGACACATCCTAGCATTTTTGCTTCTGTTATCGAACCCTGACTAATGCAGTATTTTGGTTGAATTTTAAAAGGTTACATTCTTTAAAAAAAACAGCTTTATTGCAGTATAACTGACATACAATAAACTGCACATATTTAAGGTGTACAATTTGATAAGTTTTGACATGTGCATATACCCATGAAACCATCACTATAATCAAGACAGTGAACATATTCATCACCTTCAAAAGTTTACTCCTTCCTCTTTCTAACCCCCCCTCCCTGCCTCTTCCTCCCCACTCCCCCAGGCAACAACTGCTGTGCTTTCTTGTACTCTAGATTAGTTTGCATTTTCTAGAGTTTTATATAAATGGAATCATACAGTATGTATTCTTTTTTGGGTCTGGCTTCTTTAACTCAGCATAATTATTTTGAGATTCCTCTAGGCTGTTATGTGTTCATTCTAAAATAGTTTATTCTAAAAGGTTAAAGTCTTAATGAACAACATTCTGTTCAAGTATAGATCAATCACAAGCATTTAGATGCATTGTGACTGGACGTAATTCAGAGAAACAAAAATCTAGGCAATCAGAAGTGGTGTATTCAAAGCATTTCCTTAGAGCAGGAAGATCTGCGGATAGTATCATTACATCAGCCTCACCATTGAGTGGAGAAGAAAAAGCTCCTTCGGAAAGGGCTTCAGCAGACTGGAGCCTTCGTGAAACAGAAATCTTGGCCAGTGGAGTAGGGCTGGACAGCACCATCTCCAGAGGTTAGCTAGGGACGCTAGGGAAGGAATGGGACACCATCCACTGAATTTTGAGTGTGGCATCTTCTGAGAGACACAGGGAATGACACCAGCCTGCATAAAAGTGAGCCATTCTTGTTCTTACCTTTCTTCAGCACCGTTGACATGGGAATTTAGCAGCCCCAGTTTCTCCTTCCACCTAGCCTTGTCCTAGCCCAGTTTGCTCTCACGTTGCCCAGATGAGCAAGGAGGGACACATCGCTCTACAGGGTGCCTGAAAGCCTCCAAATATGAGTCATGGAAAGCAACACAATGTAGTGGACATTTGACTTGAAAATCAAGAGATCTGGATTTTAACCCGGAGCTGCCACTTTATCATTAGCTATGTGGCTATGGATAAATCACATTCTTTCTCGGAGTCTCATTTCCTCAACTGTAAACTGAAGGAGTTGGGCAGTGTGATCTGGAAAAATTCTGCATTCTGTGTATCTAAGATGATAAAGGCCCAGAGGATCACCAGGGGTAGTCATGCCAAGAACCACATAGACAGCCTGAATGAAGTCTTCATTCGTAACCGCTGCAGGCTCTACAGCACAGCCACCTGTCCATTCATTCATCCACCCATCCATCCATCCATCCAGTCAATAAATATTTACTAAACACTAATATGTGCAAGATGTTGTGCCCAATACTGGGGATAGGAAGATGATATGATCTGGCTCCTTTCCTCAAGGTGCTCACATTTCACTGAGGGGAAGACAAATTTATGCACCACTAATGACAATGTGATATTTCTGATAAGTATATTCAGAACAGAGATGCTGATTTTTGGAAGACCTTGAGCCTCAGAATCTTGTACAGAGTTAAAGGAGAATAATTGTTTTTCACTGAAATAATTGAATATGAGTACATTTAGGGCAAAGGGCATTTCTGGAAGTACTACGTGGAGATACGGGAAGGAAGGTTTACAAATGTTCCTTTAAGAAATTCGTGGTTGTTTTTTTTCCTTGGCATGCCAATTATATATTTTTTAATCTGCTGCCAGTTATATATATTTTTATAGGTACTATGCTACAGCAGGCCTTTAAGAAGAGAAAGAGGGAAGAGAAAAAAATCCAAATTTTATTCTCAATGTAGCTGAATAAGTAATCATCAATTTTCTTTTTTTGGAAAAGGTCATAAACTTTCTAAGCAAAGGAGGCAGTATCTAGAATTGGCCAAATTTAATTAATCCAATGTTATTAACTTACACTATTAAATATAAATGTGATATTTTAAACTTGAGGTTCATCCTCATGAAATAATCATATGTTTTTGAGGTTTGTGTTGTCATAAATGCTAAAATGTTTATATAATAGCATCTAAATTATCCAGAGCTGGTTTTCAATCATTAAATTTATGTTTTCAAAACACTTCTCGATTCTTCTCAATTTTTGCAGACTAAAACATTGTAGGTTACAAGAGAAGAAGAAACAGCTTATACCAACAGACAAAGCTGGAACATCGTTTCTATTTTTTATTCTTCACTTGTACAATTGAAGATACCACTAAGTAAACAGCATATGCATATTTTAATGGTGAAATTTTAAATGGTTAGCTATTCAACACTCAGCAAACTGGGTGAAATCTACTCTTCTATCCGACTTCCACGAAGCCAGCAAGCTAGGTCATGTGGCTGGCTGACCTCCCAGCACCACCTACCTCCAACTCCATGAGATGCCATCAGATCCCACCCAAAGGAGCCAGTCGTCCCCATGAAACAATGAGCAATTCTTACAAGACACAACTGAGCTCTGTTGCTGTGGCTCAGGAAGGCTCGATAAGATCTCCCAGCCACAGCATTCTTTTGTGTCAGCAGACGCAAGTGGGATGTTCCTTCTACAGCTCTTACCCAGCAAGAGGAAGCAGACTTTGAAACACAATGTTCATTGAAATCAGCTTTCATCTGAGGAATCCCAGGGAGGCTCTGGCTTCACGATGTACATTCGTCTGCAGCTGAGCTCTCCTGATGCATTTCCGTTGTTTGTTCTGGGGGGAAGGCAGCACCTTTATGAGACTCACTTTTTTACTAGGTAAAGGGCATCTCATTGTGCTGGGCAAAGCATTATGTGTCAGGATGTCTCCAGTTAGTCTGGAGCCTAGAAGGAGCATTAAAAATAAAATAAAAACAATCAAGTCCCTCGTCATCCTGGCTCACTGATGCAGCAATAGTTAGGAGAGGACACAAAGCCACCGTTGACCCCTGGGGAGCATAT
This sequence comes from Lepilemur ruficaudatus, assembly GCA_963574885.1. Classification (NCBI taxonomy): domain Eukaryota; kingdom Metazoa; phylum Chordata; class Mammalia; order Primates; family Lepilemuridae; genus Lepilemur; species Lepilemur ruficaudatus. Next base: position 70,830 of record CAUYRT010010658.1, read on the forward strand.
TCTTGCTTGGTGACCTTAGGAGCAGGAAGTCATTCATTGCTCTAGTTGCTCCATTGGGCACAATGCCACAGGCTACAGATGGTGGCATTGACCATAGATATGAGTGTCAGCCCTGCCCAGAAGCAGGCTGGGCTCTATGATCCCTTGCGGGGCAATTCTGGCTCTTAAAAAAGGAAAACTGGAAGTAGGAAGAACTTGCAGCCTCAAGGCCACATGTGGTTCTCCTCAACTGAATCTAATCTTCCCAGAACAAATCCCTTTATTAAAAGGATTTGTTCTGTAAAATTTGGATTCAGTCGAAAGGCCACACTCAAGGATCCAGAAGTCCACATGTGGCCCCAAAGCCACAGGTTCCCCACCTCTTAGTCCATCTTTTCTTCTTGATAGACACCTCTTCCCATCACTTCCCTATTCCACCTCATCTGGGTCAACCAGCTTATAATACAAAAGGAGGTAAACAATTAATTCTCAATACAGATAGAAGAGTGAACACAGTACTTTTAAACTTCCATGGCACTTTTAATTCTGCATATGTTGTTTCTTTCGACTCTCAAAATAAGCAGGCAAAGTTAGGTAGGCAGTGTCTATTTTCAGCAGTAGAAGGAGTCAGTAGAGAGACAGGCAAAGTTATAGACCCTGGAACCTCATAAAGAGCTGGCAGCAGATCATGGAGGGAAACCCACGTGTCAGCTTCCCGGCCAGGTCCTGTTCATCAGGATCCCTTAGGCGTGTGGACAAGGGACCAGTCTCTAAGCTGTCTGTAATGGCTGGCTTTCATCACCATCAGAGGGCTAAAGTTCTACATATGTGTGTGTATTTATGCCAAGGTCCATGTGACCCATATATAAGAAGATACTGATACTGAAAAACTTGAAAAACCTGGAACTCGCTTCTTGGAATCCAATGTTCTTGTTCTACCCTAGAAAGAATAGATGTCAATCTTGTAACTGACGCAGGACACTGACGAAAATGACAACCCATGCAGTTAACTTTCCCAAGAATGAAATGAATCAAAGAAATACCAAGAAATTGAAATTCTAGCTAAAACCCATGAGGAGGACTCAAACTACTCTCTACATAGCTTATCTCTAGTGAGCTAGTAGCGAAAGTCTTGAATTCCTGGGAATTTTGTAGAGTCTTTTTGGGATATTCTTGGGAAAAGATTGCCCAAGCCTGGGTATAGAAAAAGTTTCTGAAATTTTAAAGTCAGTCTTGAAATTTTAAAGCTCTTTAGGATATAGATAAAACAGATCACAACAGGATTTAGGTCTCAGCACTTTCTGATACTAATGCAACTGCACCAGACCAATCTGGTTTAACTATATATTTTTTTTGAGATTAGAGTGCAGTGGCATCACTGTAGCTCACTGCAACCTCAAACTCCTGTGCTCAAGCCTCCTGCCTCAGCCTCCCAAGTAGCTGGGACTATAAGCGAGCACCAGGATGCACAGCCAATTTTTTTATTTTTAATAGAGACTAGGTCTTATTCTTGCTCAGGCCTATCTTGAACTCCTGAGCTCAAGCAATCCTCCTGCCTCGGCCTCTTAGAGTGCTAGAATTACAGGCCTGAGCCACTGCCAGGGCCCTGGTTCAACTTTTATATAATAAAGTTGTAAGTTGTTTTTCAGTTGCCATGGACCCACAGGTTGAAGGTCACGTAACCTGAGCATGCCCAGGTGAACCAAGTGTACAATCATGGGTGGAACCTATGTGCTCAGACCAAGGAGCGGGGACTGAATTAAGAAATGGAGACTACATGATAGGTTCTAGGATCCACAATTAGATCAAGGTCTGGCATCATCCTATTGTAAGATCCAATCAGAGCACTCCTTATTACCCTATGCTTATAAAATCTGACCCCCCAGCTCTGGGAGACAGATTTGAGAGTTTCTTCCTGTCTCCTTGCTAGTTGACTTGCAGTAAAACTTTTTCTTTTCTCAAAGGTCAGTGCCATGGTACTGGCTTCTATGCATACCAGGCAGTGAGCCCATTGACTGTTCAGTAACACTAAGACTCCGGGAATTACGTAGTGTGAGATAAGCAATCATAGGAACTGAAAAGGCAGGGCAAAGGTTTTGCTAAGGCCAAAAGATTTGCTTAGAAGTGATGAACAAAAGCTGGAGGTGAAGGCAGAGGTAAAACATGATTGACATCTGGGCCAGTTGTTTATGTCCTCCTAAGAGAACTTTAAAGAGCACTGGCAATGTGACTCAGTTTTTTTCTTCCTTAGAAGTAACCAACAGGACATCTACAAAGGCCTAGGTCCTAACTTCAGTTCTGTGCACCTAAGAATAAATGAGAACAAAATCAGGACATGAGAAAAAAAGGAGAAGGAAAGGATCAGACTCTGCAGGATATGTGTAAAATATTTTTAGTGACCTCAAATTACGAGATTAAAAATGGAATGAAAAGGAAATAGTTTGGAAGGTAGGTAGTTGAATACAAACTCTTGAACTTGCTCTACAGAAAGTAACGACAGCAAAGATGAAGAGTTTAACAGTGTGTATTTAGCAAATCAGAAATGAGGAGGAATATTGGGACCCTTCTTTGGTTAGGAAAGTGATAGAAATTACTGTTATTAATATAATTTCACAATAAGGCAAGAAAGATCTTCGTTAAAACAATAAAGAGGAGATTCCCTAGGGTCTCAGAAGGGAAGGGGCTTAGAGTGTTCCTCAGTGCCTGTCTCCCCCTCCATTCTTCTCAACTCCCCCCTCTTATTGACCTTGCAAGGTCAAGGAGCAAACAGCTGTGGAGCTACCAGGGCCAGCTATAGAACTTGCAGTGCCCAGAACAAAATGAAAATGCAGGACCTATTATACAAAAAGCAGAAAGAACATGCTGTTAAGGAAATAAAAATATAGTGTTTCTCCTTTCTTCCACAGTCTTTCTCTTGACTTGTCATGGATTTTTTTTATTTGTTGTTATAATGTCATTCTAAATAAAAAAATAAAAATTTAAATCATTGGCATGAATCTTATTAATACCATTAATCTTTATCTTGTGCAATGCCAGTCTTAAATGCAAATAAAAAAGCCTTTAACTCATATGTAGAATCATCAACATCACACAATTTATATTTCGTACTCATACATGCAAATGTATTTTGTTCCGACGGGAACAGTGGAAATGCTGCAGAATACTAACCCAGTTGTTTTTATTTCACTTCTGAATTCATGTACATTCTACCAATTCTACCTTCCTTTTACTTGACTTACTGATGGGTAAAAAAGAACTGAAAGGAAAGTTAATTATGGATCCTTCTCTCTTTCTCTTTCATTTATGTCATGATTTCTCATACACATGGTTGGCTAATACAGGCAAGCAACATGAAAGGATATAACAGAGTTCCTTGCTGTTCCTGTGTTTTAGAACTCCATTGCCTGCGGTTTGCATTCAAAGCAACTTCTCATTCAAAAGGAAAGTCGCCTCTTGAGGCTGTCAGACCATCCCCCCTCCTGCTACTTACTCAGTGGTAGACCTAACATGCTTACCTTGTCCTTGCTTTGAGCCTCAGTGAACTCCCAGGCACAGTGGGTCCACTGGAATGCTGTGCTTATGTGCCATGGTGAACACTACATGTCAGTAGCGTAACAAGGAATCACAGCAATCATGCATTGTATGTATTTTCTCTGCTCATGCACATGCTCCATGGTCCCATTTGACTCACTCATAAAACACAAATTCAAAGATAAAATTATTAAGAATTTTAAAAAGGCCATGGCAGAGCCCTCTCCTGCTCCTGTATGACTGCACACTTTGTACACCCATGAGGCCAGCCCAAGGAGCAATGGACTGATACTCCTCACTCCCTCTTAACTATTGTCTGGAGAAACTGCTTCATCCCAATTATTATTTCTTATTTTGATCATAGCGCAAATTCAGAAAACCTTTTGGGACCTGCAAAGTCTCCAACAGTGCAATTTATAACCCAATCTCATAGAAACGAGGCAGTAAGACTAATCAATTGTAGGGAAACACACCTGGAGAAATCATTTAGCTGCCCGAGCCAGAGACTTTTTATTAATTAGAGATGAAGATTGAAATGATTTGAGCTAATGTCTTAATGACTATTATAAATTTAACCTCACTCACTCAAGATCCTACAACAATGGCCCATGTAGTGGGCCCATTGTCTGTTTTTAGTCTTGGGCATGGGAAGTTCATACCCAGAGAGCTCCCTTGTCCACCAAGAAGTAAGATGGAACAGTACAGGAGAGAATAAGTTAATGTTGCTCTTGGATTCTTCAATATGGGACATAAGGCAATGAAACCCTGTAGGGATTTTCACAGGAGAGCCTAGAAATATATAAGGATTGTTTCTTTTGTCTTTTTGATTTGCAACACCACTATTTTTGAGAACACTGCTTTGAAATGTGGTTCACTTTAAGGAAATTTCTTGGTGATAATATCAATATTTTATATAGCTTTCTCATACAGGTCAACTAGCATCTATGACTTTGTATATGTTAAATTTGTTAAATTAGAATATCCTGACTAAAAAGGGTTAATATTGAAGTACCCAGCAGAAGGCATGCTAGACACATTTCCTTACCAGAAAAAATGGGAAGGCAGTCATCCAGGAGCTCATAAAAGATACTGCAGGGAATGTTGATTGGCAGTTTTAGCCTCTGCATCTGGAGAGTTATTTTTAGTCAAATCTTGATAATCACTGGTAAAGGAGAAAAAGGAAATAATAGATCGTTGAAAACCATGCATCATTCACAAACCCTATTTTAAACAACTCTTTATAACTGCCACTTTCTATCGAAATTTCCACCAGACTTATTAACGAAGAGTCAATTTACAACTTAGCATTTAATTTCTTTTTTTATGTCATCTGCTGATCTTCAGGAATAAACGTCAAGGACTTACTAGGTCAGAGCACTGTCGGGTAGCCATAAACAAAGCATAACAAACAAATGAACCATTGCTATGAAAAAGTGACTGATCTACTTTGACCTTGCATGACCACATCATATAACTTGAGGAGCTCACGAAGAACAAAGCTTGAACGCTGAGCTTAATGTCTGCAGGAATCCTTGTATCACTTAGCACACATCTTTTCAACTCCAAGTTATACTTTTTAAAAAAATTCAAGTTCACTTGAAATTAGCAGTATAATTGATCAGAAAATAATTATTGATCCTTTAGCTTTATTTCTCTGAGTCATGATATGTAGCCAAAAGGTCAACTCATAATAATTCTGGAAGTTTCTGAAAGATCAGTTTTATTAAGTCAGCCTGTAAGGAACAGCTTCACAAAATGGATCATTTGTTTTCGGACCTTATTGATAAAAGCCTTAGGACACGAACTTTCCTCAGAATGCATCCTTATATTATATTCTAATTAATGATGACTAATATCAAGAACACCACAAGTTTATCTGATGCCATAAGCCTAATGGACTATGTTTAGGCTCTATCACAATTAGAGTAGGCTACTGTTCTGTGCCCTCTCATTTGTGGCTTGACTTCAGAAAGCTGCACATTCAGTATATGAGTTCTAAGATGCTTATCAACGGATCTTAAGCTTCTGACCACACTTCCAAGAAATCACTGTAAATAAGGTGAGAATGCTGCATTAAATTTCTTTCTATTTAGAGTAGATTTGCAATGTCATGCTCAACATTTTTGTATGGTTAACATTCATTGAGTGCCTATTATATTCCATGCTCTGTGTTATGCACTACTCAGGGAGGAGTTCATTTAATATTGACCCAAAACCAATGAAGCAAGTTCTATTATTAAACTCATTTACCAGTGAGAAAACAGGGACTTAGAAAATAAATACACGTTGTCTAAGAACACTCACCTCTTAAGTGGAAGCGATATGACATGACCCCAACATTCTCACATTGGAGCCTGAGTTCTTTCCTATATGTTATTCTACATTGAACCCTACTTTATTGCACCAGAAGATGTTGTATTTGATAACGTTAAACAGGCTACAAATAAAACATCTTCAGCAAATTGATCATGGAACTGCATAGACTTCTTTAGGTGAATCCTACTTCAAATTGTTGCAGTATGCCACTATTTTTGCTCAAAAAAAGCCAGATCACTAATAAGAGGGAAAAGGAAACAAAATATTGATTCTGAATGACATACCTGTGGAGGAGCTGAAATGTAGGCAGACTGGTGGAGAAGAAAGGGAGGAGGAAATGGGCCTCCAAAAGGATTTGGTAGCCTACTACACAAGTACTTGAGAAGGCACTGGCGCCATTTTTACCGGTACTGTTGATTGTCACTGCAGTTACTTCCTTGCTATTGCATGTGAGAGTGGATCCTTCCAAAAGTGAAAAATCAGCTCTATTTCCTACTTATTTTCCCCCATTCTTTCTCATCCTCTACTCTTATTCCTAATCTGCTCAGAATAAAATAAATCTCCAATCTAGCCCACAGTGAAAGTATTGACATAGATAGCACTTGTTGAAAGTAGTTAATCTCCAGTTTATAAATTCACAAACTATCAGCCCCCAGATCATTATGAAATTGACTAGATTCTCATTGTCAAGTCTTTTGTCAAAGCTTAGGCTTAAGTGTTCATTTGCCAGGATTATACATCCAAATGGCATCATTATTCCTGGGATTCTTTTTCTTCTGATAAAAAAGTTGTTAAGTTTTTAGGACTGAAAGCTTTCTCTGGAATAATATTTTCTATCCAAACCAAGAAAAAAAGGGAAGACACATAAATTATAGGTGTTTCAGTTTTGATGAGATAAACACATCTTGAAGCATAACATTTAATAGCATAAGAACCTTTTGAGAAACTACTTTTTGACTTAAGAACAGATCGTAGAACAAGAGTATTTCCTGATGACTGAATGTAAAAGTTTCTAAACTATTGTTGTCTATCTGCACATAGATAAAATCCCTCTAATCCTAGCCTGCTGGTTTGGAAAGTGATCTGTAAAGTGGGTGATTTTAGTACATTCTCCCACTCAGAATCTCTGTTAAAACAGAAGTAGAGGGATTTGACAGCAAAAGCCCTTATGTTCATACAGTAATCTTTCATTTTGATCATTGAATTTACTTTTTGTGGCTACATGGGCTCCTTTAAAAGTCATAATTCATATTTACTTCTTTAGGTCCTGAAATTATTTTTAGTAAAAGATAGCAAATGTCTGAAAGAATTAGATCAGTGAATCCAGACGAAAGTTTGAATTTGTGTTGGATCATGCTTTAAACTACAAATAAGATATACTTTTACAGTTAGAGGCATTGGAACTGAATTATTTTTTAAAAAACAATCTTGGATGTTGGATAGTTTTCAGCACTGATTATAGCAATATCATCACGTAAATGTAGAAATAACTTCTTCTTCAGTTTGTTCCAGCCGCAGCATCTGGGGTGACTTGTTTTATTTTTACATCCTCTATGACATTAAATGATAACATTTAGTAAAGTCACATTTCATCGTGGCTGACAATATCTTATGAGCACAGAGCTTAACAAAACAAAGCTGCAATAAGAGTTTTGGCTTTCCTTCGTATTTCATTTCCTGCCCAAAGCTTATTGTTTACATGTGGAAAGTCTTTTGACATTCTTTAGGATATATTATAGAATTCATTTATCATTAGTAGATATTTATACCAGAGTAAGTGAACAAATAACACTGTAGAGCTTAACAATAATGAAGTAGCCAGTTTTAAGCAGCCTGCTCTTCATTCACTTTCGGAGTAAGCTAAGATGGCTTGATTATACCAAATTATTTGACTCAATTTTTTTCTTTTTGACCCTGAAATATGTACCAGACCTTTCTTTTTATCCACTTTACCTTCTACCAAAGATTACCTAATTCCAGGGTAAAATTTTCAATCAGGTAAAAATCAAGGTTGAAGGATTGTAGTCAATAGAAAGATAATTGGTTTGCTAGGATTTTGTCATTTGCTGACTTTAAAAAAGCATTTGCTGGATTTTGAAGTGTATTTTCCACTCATCAAAAAAGCACGTATGGAAAAATAATATTTGTGTGGGAAAAGAGACAAACCTACTCACTGCTGCTTCATCATCTGTACACAGAAGGGTAGGTAGGAAAAAAGCACTTATTGCTTCCCTGGCTATAATCAAGCAAACTAAGAAAATTTCTAATGGATAATATTTCTGTTTTAAAAAAGAAAGAAGCAGCCAGATTTGAAACCATCAAGGATTACTTCCTGTGTAGAAGTCAGCTGCATGCATACAGTAGCTGAGCTATGCTCCCTTCTTAAGCCAGACCAAGGCCAGGAATTTCAATTGTGATCCCTAACTTCTGAAAAATTCTGGCACATTTTATATGTGTAAGTCTAGATACGTACAAACCACCAGTTTCTTAGCAAAATCAGTGTTTTTGCCCATTACTTTTTTTTAACTGAGAACAACTGCTGCAATTCTAAATTTGCAATGCATTAGAACACCCCACACATGCACACTCTGAATTCCTCCCTCTTAGTTTTAAGGCTTGTCCCACAGTCTCAAGGTCAAATACTAGCAAGTCACTGCATACATTATTGATGGGAATGTAAATTGTTGCAAATTTTTGGAGGGCAATTTGGCAATATCTATCAAAATATCTCCTCTACCAGGAGACTTCCGGTTTCAGCTCTGATGTGTAAAGATCTTGGATGCTGTCATTCCTATCTTTACAACAATATAAAGCTCATAAACTGAAAATTAATTAATTTTCTTGGATCCATTAGACAAATGAGGGACAAACTTCCTTCTTTTCAAGTCTGGAATCCAGAAGTGTGTTTAGTTGAGATCTGCTCACTAGAAACAGCTGTCTCCGGAGTCGTAACTGGTAAAGATTCTTAAATGGCAATTTTTATGAATTACTAGAGGCTGAGTGTAGACTAGCCTAAGAAGGAGAAACTCCTAGGGGCCACAGCCTTTGGGCTGAAACATACTCTCTCTGAGGAGGAGTACTTAGGGACACCAAAACTCAAGAGGCAGATGAAAACAAGGAAACTAGAAGAATTCAAAGCCTCTGGTGTACCTATAACGACTTTAGACATTAAACAGAGCCCAACTGCTAGCAGGTTAACGAAAACTCTCACATCGCAGGTCAATTTCCCCCCATTCCTATTACCCAATATGACATGTCTGGCTTTCTTCAAAAAGTTACAAGGCAAACCAAACGTAAGAAAAAATGCAACCTGGAAAGACAAACAAGCATTAGAACCCGGCTCAACTTTGACACAGTGGTTGCATTTATCAGACAGGGAATTTAAAATAACTGTGATCAATATTTGGAGGTTCTAATGTAAAAAAGTAGATAACATGCAAGAATGGATAGGTAGTGTAAGTGGAGAGTTGTAAACTCTAAGAAAGAAAAAAACCTAAATGCCAAAAAGGAAAAACAGTAAGAGAAATGAGGAACACCTTTGGGAGGCTTATTAGTACCCTGGAAATAACTGAGAAAAGAATCAGCGAGCTTGAAGTTAGGTCAATAAAAACTCACACTGAAATGCAAAGAAACAAAAGAATGAAAAAAATTGAACTGAATGTCCAAGAACTGTAGGATAATGTCAAAAAGTATAGCATACATTTAATTAAAATACCGGGGGGGGGGGAGAGAATGGAGCAGAAGAATTATTTGAAGTAATAATGGCCAGGAATTTTTCAAAATTAATGACTAAGCCATAGGTTCAGGAAGCTCAGAGAACACTGGAAGGATAAATACCAAAAAATAAATAAATAAATAAATAAATCTTCACCTAGGCATATCATATCCAAAATGCAGCAATCCAAAGACAAAGAGAAAATCTTGAGAGTAGCCAGAGGGAAAAATAAGTCACCTCATCTACAGAGGAACAAGGATAAAAATAACAGTGGGCTTCTCCTCAGAGACAATGCAAGCAAGAAGAGAAACCAAAATATTCAAAGCGTTGAACAATGACAGCAAAATAACCCACCAACCTCAAATTTCATATCCAATGAAATCATCTTTCAAAAGTGAAGGAGAAATAAAGGCTTTCTCTAATAAACGAAGACTGAGGGAATTTACTGCTAGAAGACCTGACTGCAACCAATGTCAAAAGGGTGAAAAAGGGGTGGGAAAGGAGTTTAATTTTATGGTGGAGAAATCTGATAAATAGTGTCTCAGCCAGGTGACCAAGGTTAACATCAACAGTGATATGCTAAGTTGATTGTACGTACTAGTGATACAGTATGGTGAAAACCACACTTTATTTCTGTAATCTTCATCCCTCAAACATATAACTCACTTTTAATCATGTGAAAAACATCAGGTAAATCCCATTTGAGTGCCATTCTACAAAATATCTGGCCACTTCTCCAAACCGTCAATGCCATCAAAAACAAGGAAAGTATGAGAAACTGTTGCAGCCACGAGGAGCCTAAGGACATAACAACTGAATGTGATGTGATGTCCTAGATGGAATCCTGGAATAGAAAAACAATGTCAGTTAAAAAATAAAGAAACCTGGATAAAGTTTGGATTTTAGTTAGTAATAATGTATCAATATTGGTTCATTAATGTGAAATGTACCATAGTAATGTAAGATGTTACTAACAAGGGAAACTGAGTGTAGCGTCTATGGGGAGTCTCTATATTTTAAATAAAACTGGTCTAAAATTAAAAGTTTATTTTTAAAAAATTTGAAACATAGAATAAAACAATCAAAACCTCTCTTTCAAATATATTTTTTAAATGCACTTCTACGAATTTATCCTATCCACATATAAGCAAAAATATGCCTTGAGAGATTTGTCATTAAGACTTTATAATTGAAATAAATCTAACTCCAAACTAAATGATCATCAATATAATATTGGTTAAATAAATTACATTTTAGCAATAAAATAGACTATACACTCATTTAAAAAAAGAAAATGTAGACCAATACATACTGCTATGGAAATAAATCCAAGGATTAGTAAGTTAAAAGGCAAGATGATGAACAAAATGCATTTTAAAGATCCCATCTGAGTACATTTAAAAATTTTAATTTTAGATTTAAATATTTGGACAAGGCTTATGACAAAAAATAGCAGTTCCATGACCAAGCTCTCTCTAGCTGTTACTCATGCTCCTCAGACACAGTCAACTCTTTTATAGCTTCTTTGATACTGCCTTCCATATTTTTAAATAACAATTATGTTTCTCTTTCTTGACTTTTCAATTTTAGATATTTTGGTAATTTTATACTATATAAGATGAATATTGGCTGGGCATGGTGGCTTACACCTATAATCCTAGCACTTTGGGAGGCTGACGCAGGAGGATCACTTGAGGCCAAGAGTTCTAGACCAGCCAGAGCAACATAATGAGGCCCTATCTCTACAAAAAAATTAAAAAAGCAGCTGGGTGTGGTGGCCTGTGCCTGTAGTCCCAACTACTAGGGAGGCTGCAGCAGGAGGATTGCTTAAGTCCAAGAGTTTAAGGCTTCAGTGAGCTATGATCACGCCACTGAACTCTAACCCAGGTGAAAGAGTGAGACTCTCTCTCTCTCTCAAAAAAGGAATATTTAGCTCTCTTACACCACTACCCCATTCTTCATATTAATACATTAATACATATTTCTTTCATTCTCTCAATGAATTTACAGAATGTAGCAAGTTTTGGTAAAACTATTATGACTAAAATATTTTTAGCTGAGTCATATTCTACTATGATTACATTTCCCATCTTGGTGTAACCTTTTGGTTTCCTTCCAGTTAATAATTATCTCATTCTTTTGTTTTCTTAATATTCTTTATACCTACCTATCATTATTTTGTCCTCAAGCTATCTGCCAGAAATGTACATCCCCTCCCATTATAACCCCACTTCAAGTAAGCCCTGAGTTGGGGGGTTTTTTTTTGGTTAGAAATCCTCCATGGAGACCTCTTATCTTCTTGGTTTAATCTGAAATGTTTTCTCTATTGAAGTGTTTCTCAGCTCAGTATTGGGATCTCCTGTTATCATTACCTTGTAGGTTTTCTTCCCCTCTTTTTTGTGTGCCATGAACTGTTTTATAAATCCTACATCTTCTTCTTTCTTAATTTACTTTTTTAAATCCTTTGATAGTGTCTTCGAAAAGGACTCATAGAAGGCAATTGTCTGAAAATTTTTATTTTACCTTTTTAATTGGTCCCTAATTTTGCTGAGTACTAAATTCCAGATTGGAAATCTTTTTCCCTGAGAATTTAGAAGGCAATGCTCCATTGCATTTTAGCTTCCAGTAGTGCTGAGGAGATGTCTGTTGTCATTCAGATTTCCCATTCTTTGCACCTAATTATTTTTCTCTCAAAGGTTACATAATCTTCTCTTTATTCCTGATGTAATGAAAATTTATAATCATGTACCTTGGTGTATATTTTTTGGTCATTATTCTGTGTATTAGAGAGGCCCTCCAATCTGGAAGTTCATATTATTTAGTTTGGATACATTTATTTTTGAAATATTTCTTTGATAATGTCTTCCCCTACATTTAGCCAGTGGAGTGGGGGAAAATCTCTTTTTTAAGAAACCATATCGTTTGGACCATGGTCCTCATGGACTCATTTTCTAATTTTCCCTTGTAACATTTCTTATCTTTTGTTCTATTTTCTGGAAAACATCATTTAATTTATTTTTCACTCTGCTAAGAATGTTTTTTCATTTTAATCATATTTTTATTTTCCTGGAATTCTTTTCTTTTTTAAAAAAATTTCTCTCTTATTAAACATTCTACTCTTGTCTCATAGATGCAATATCCTTTCTCTCTGAAGACATTTAGTATACTTCTTTATTACTTAATATTTTGGCTGTTTTCTATTTTCTTTTTCTACCCATACCTCTACCTTCTCTGAATGTCTTTTGTCTTACTATCTGTTTTTAATGTTAGATACCTTCCTAAAATGCTTGGTTCTTCTTGACCATCTGTTCTTATTTGTGGATGAGTCACTAAAAATTTAATTAATTGGTTTCATTATAGGTAATTAGGCTAGCCTTTGATTTGGGTGGATAGTGACCAAATTGTTAGTACTTTTCTCTTAAGCTAATGAGTTTTTACAGGGGAAAATTCTCCAAACTCTGTGTGTTTCTAAAGTCAATGATTGAGGGATTGAGAGTTCCCCATTGGAAATGCACCTATGCCTCAACTAGACCTGTTATTTTAATCTCTCCAGAGAGTAAACTTCTATACTCTTGCTTGGTATGGGGAAAGGATCTGAAATACTTAGTACTTCTTAAACAGACTTCAACCAATCTTCCTGGGTTTAGCTTTAAATGTGCCTCTGTTTTTGGATGTACCTAGTTCCTTCAAGTCCTAAGCCTTTCTGGGGTTCGGAGTATGTTTCTTTGCTGCTTCTACCACCACCAGCTTAGGCTTTAACTTAAGCTGCAGAACTCTTCACTTTTGCATGGGTGCCTTCTGGTTTGCTAAGTTAGCAACCATTCATCTACCTGCTTTCCAGCCTCCAAATTTTATTCCAAATCTCTGTTCTCTTCTTTTTTCCTGGGGACAGATGTAGGTTTCATGAGGACTAAAGCTTATGCAATTTTGAGTACCTTCTTTAAGATAATGAGAACAAAATCATGAATACAAAGTTAGATCCCAAAGTGAATACTTATTTTGAATAAGAAAATAAATCACAACATATGAGGGATTTCTTAAAACTTACAAATACCATAAATATCATAAAATAAAAAGCCATAATATTTTTGTTGATTAACAACCTAGTACAACTCTATAATACTTTTCCCCGATCATTTTTATGGGGAAAAGATTTCCCTAGAAATTTTTCTGGGGAAGATATAATAAAAAATATGTGTTATTTTTTTGATTATCTCTTCATATGAGAGCAATTTTGTAATGAAACTTTCTTTAGAGAAAATAGAAAACTATTTCAATTTTTTTCAAGCATGGTTAAATGTTTTCTTTTTATTGAAAGTTGGGATGCATAAGAGATTTGACTTCATACACAGCTGTAGTCAGTATTTTATATGATAAGTATGAAAAAAATTTTTTTTTGAGACAGAGTCTCACTCTGTTGCCCAGGCTAGAGTGAGTGCTGTGGCATCAGCCTTGCTCACAGCAACCTCAAACTCCTGGGCTCAAGCAATCCTTCTGCCTCAGCCTCCCGAATAGCTGGGACTACAGGCATGCGCCACCATGCCTGGCTCATTTTTTCTATATATATCTTTAGTTGGCCAATTCATTTCTTTCTATTTTTAGTAGAGACGAGGTCCCACTCTTGCTCAGGCTGGTTTTGAACTCCTGACCTTGAGCGATCCGCCCACCTCGGCCTCCCAGAGTGCTAGGATTACAGGCATGAGCCACTGCGCTTGGCCTGTTTGATTCTTCTTTATCAATTCAATTTCCTTGGAGAATTTTTCATTCATTTCCTGAATTGTTCTTGTGGTTTCTCTATGTTGGGAATCAATTTTCTCTTCAATACCATTGAGTTTTCTAACAATCCATATTCGGAATTCTTCCTCTGTTAGTTTAATTGTATCATGTATGTTGGTGTCAGTTGGTGGTGATACAGTACTTTCTTTTGGAGGTGACCTCTCTCTCTGATCCTTCATGTTTCCTGTGATCTTTTGCTGGTTCTTTCTCATCTGGGTACTTTGTCTAGGATCGGAGATGCTGGGACTGGCTTATGAGTCAAAATCTGATAGGCTGCTTCTACCGTCCTTCAGCCTCCAGCAGGGAAGAGGAGGTGAAGTGGAGGAACCAGTCTGGCAAACGGGTTTCAGGATGGACAGCATCCTTTCCAGCTCTGCCCAGGGGAGGGGTCAGTCCCTTTGGTGCAATGCCCCCAGGCCAGAGTCGCAGGAGAGGGCAGTCGGCAGTGTCTTCCCAGGTCACAACTGGCAAGGCAACCTCCCTCGAAACTCTGCCCTGACCAGCTGGGTTCCACTCTCTTGGCCCAGAGCGCAGACTGCTGGGTAGGGTGGGACACTGCCCAAGGCTAGCTAAGAGCCGTCTGGCCACCAACTTAGAGCCGATGTGGCAGGCGCCCACGGAGCAGGTGGAGGAGTAGGGAACACGGGCAGCTTCCAAACCGCGCTCCCAGCCCACAGCTACCCCAGCCCTCCGAGTCCCAACTGTTCAGTTGCAAGGAAGAACACTGGCCCTGTCTCTCCAGTGCCTGCCAAACCCTCAGCGAGTTCCCAGGGCAGGGTCGCCTCCAAGGTATACACTCCCCGTCCTAGTCTTGGAAGCCTGCTGACGTGAGAAGGCACTCTCTGCACTCACTCCTGCAGAACCGGGGAACGCCCCCCCGGCTGGGGTCCTCCCCCACTCTGGGCCTACTCAGAGGAGCACACCAGAGAGTTCAAAATGTTCCCCGCTCCAGTTTTTACTCCGCTCAGCCCCTCTGCCTGCCCCACCGCTTCCTGCGGAGTTCAGCCACTTCCCTGCCTGCGTGGGTGTGGGGCACGGCGGGGGAAGGATAGTCAGAGTCAGAACGCCCCGCTGCAGCCGCTGCACCGGCCGGGGTGGGACCCGGGGTCCCTCACTGAGGCACACGTCTGACTCTCTGGGCTCCGCAAGAAATTTTCTGAATCACTTCTGTTTTCCACCAGTGTCCAGTGTCCAGTGTCCAGTGTCCCACGCTGTTTCTCTGTAGGTCTACGAAACTGGTCCTGTGGAGGTTGAGTTCACTCTCATGCAGAAGACAGACTATTTTGCCTCTGACTCTGAGAGC
>CAUYRT010010660.1:0-11608 GCA_963574885.1 Lepilemur ruficaudatus
CCAGCTACTTGGGAGGCTGAGGCAGAAGGATTGCTTGAGCCCAGGAGTTTGAGGTTGCTGTGAGCTAGGCTGATGCCACGGCACTCTACAGCCCGGGCAACAGAGTGAGACTCTGTCTCAAAAAAAAAAAAAAAAAAGACATGCAAATCAGACTGGTCGTGGTGGCTCAGACCTATAATCCTAGTACTTTGGGAGGCTGAGGCAGGAGGATGGCTTGAGTTCGAGATTGTAGTGAGCTATCATGACGCCACTGCACTCCAGTCTGGGTAACAGAGAGCGAGAGCCTGTCTCAAAAAATAAATGAAAATCAAACCACAGTGAGATACCACCTCATAGCCACTAAGATGGCTATAATTTTTTAAAAATGGAAAATGACAGAAGTTGGCAAGGATAGGAGATATATTAATAGGAACCCTCATACATTGCTGGTGGGAAGGTAAAGCGGAACAGCTGCTTTGGAAAACAGTTTGGTGGTTCCTCACAAAGTTAAACAGAATTTCATATGACCCAACAATTCCACTTCTAGGTATATACCCAAGAAAAATAAAATGTATGTCCACACAGAAACTTGTACATGAATATTTATAGCAGCATCATTCATAACAGACAAAGAAAGTGGAAGCAGCCCAAATGTTCACCAACAGATGAATGGATAGACTAGTTGTGGTGTATAAACACGGTGGAATATTATTTGCCACAAAATGGAATGAAGTAGTAATACATGCTCCCAAGTGGCTGAACCTCAAAAACATGCTAAGTGAAAGAAGCCAAATACAAAACGTCACATGTTTTATTATTCCTTTCATATGAAATGTCCAGAATAGGCAAATCCCTAAAGATTGAAAACAGATTAGTGATTACCAGAGGGTTGGGGAAAGAAGGAATGGGGAGTGAGGATATGGAATGTTCTGGAGTGATGGAAAATTCTCAAAGCGGGAGAGAGATGGTGGTTGCACAACAATGTGAATGTACGAAATGCCACTGAAGTTTTCGCTTTAAAATGGTTAATTGTATATTATGCGAATTTCTCCTCCATAAAAGAAAAACCCAGAATTCTATCAAGAATCTCACAATATTTTTGATTGTCATGTTTCTTTATTTTCTGGACATTGACTTTTTCGAGAGACTGGGCCAGGCATCCTATAGGAATTGTCCGTTGTTTCCCTATCTCAGTTAACTCGCTCCCCCATCCCCTGCCCTTCTTGTAAACCGGAAATTAGATCTGAAGACTTGAGTTAGGTTAGTTGCCACTGTTGGCAAGAACACTTCCGGGCCACGCAGGGGACTGTATATTACATCTCACTGGGAAGCAAGTCATATGGTTCTGCAATTTGCGATGCCAAATCGATCACTGGCTTAAGACTGGGAAAGCTGGAGCTCTCCAGGGACAACGTCCTTTTCCCCTCTTTGCCACTGGCAGCAATCTGGGGTGAAACCGGCAGTAGGTGAATGTCTGGTTTCCCAGAAGAACCCTCTTTACGTCTCCCCAACAGCCCTGTCACGTAAATTATTACATTTTGTTTTATGAATAAAGCAATTGAATTTCAGGGAAACTCAAAAATTTGCCCAAACCATGGAGAGAGATTTTGAGATTTTTCACTTGTATAGTTTTCCTTCCCTTTATTCTGCCCTTTGCACGCTGCCCAGTGCCTGCAGACAGCCTGGTGCACACAGGTAGCTTGCAGGGTGGATGGGTTCTACCTGCCCAAATGCAGCCAGTCCTTGGAGGCTGAGGACATAGCCGAGACCCTGAGGCCAGCGGTGGCTGGGGAAGTGGCTGCCGCGAGGGATGTGATGGGAAGAATGCCCCTGGGTTCCCCCCGTCTCCTTCCCTTCTGCCCAAAGTCTCTTGTATCCAGCAAGAGGAGCAGACCAGATCTCCTGGAAGGGTAAAAAAAAAAAAAAAGAAAAGAAAAAATTCTTCCATCTGTTGAGTATTAACCTCTGAACCATTTAACCAAACATTGGCTTCTCCTGTCATTTGATAAGGTGTATCCAGCAAAGGGAGATGAGAAAATTGGGAGGTTATTCTTTTAAATTACATCAGCAAGGGGTTTGTTCCTGCCGCAGAGCTTGGAGGGTCCCGTCTGGGACATCACATCACCACCAGCACACTCAAGGACAGACTTGAGTGCTTTCCTCTGCCTGGGAGTTCAGGCATTCACAGGGATATTTAAAAAAAAAAAAAAAAGCAAGAAGGATTTAAAAATAAAGTCCATGCACGGCAGGCTGTCTGCCCTGAGCCAGCGCTGCAGTGAAGGGTGATTATGGAGAAAGGCATGGTTTGTGTCACCGTCACACGGAAATGTCCGACGGCTTTTCTGCAGAGACAACACCTCTCAGTCTTCCAGAGACTCTGTGTGCAGACTTCCGGAGCTGTCGGGGACCTCCAAGGCCATCCTGCCCACCCCAGCCCCCCTTTGAGTTGAGTTTTTCGGCAGGATGGGCCAGCAAGCAGTCTAGACAGATAGGGACCGCCAGGGCTAGCCAGTTGGCTTCTGCTGGCGGATCGGACCTGTTGTGAGGCCATCAGGCCCAGGACAGAGGGTGGAGCCCAGGCTGTGGCACTGTCTCTGGTCCAGCCCCACTCCTGTTCATCTTCTGATCTCAACTGATAGGAGCAGGTTATCTCCCTGGCCTTAGGCCCTTTCTTGAATCAGTCCCTTCTCTCTGGGCCTCAGTTTCCCCACAGTTCAAAGGAGCCAGATGTTTGTTCTTAAGATAGGAGGAAGGAAACACCCATTCTCTGCTTTCCCCAGTGACTCTCAGCCATTTGTCAGACATCTTCTCCACCATCTCTTCCAGGCCTGTCTTACTAAAGCTTCATTCCTTTTCCTGGCCAGAGCCAGGGAGGCCCTGCCTGTCTTCTACCCCGGACTTGCTGATCTTCTATTTCTCATATGTCACTTTTTCCCTGGTGGGGCAAGAGAACAGCAGCCTCCTCCGCCTGGGTACTGACTGAGTTCCAGGCCCTGGGCCGGGATCTTCCACATATATCAATTAGCTCATTTAATTTTCGCAGTAGCTCAGAGCCACGGATGAGTCCAGTTCAGATGAAGAAACTGAGGCTCAGAGAGTGTGGCTTGGCCAAGCTTCCACACTAGGAAGAGGTGGAGCCACGATTCAGACCAGGTCTGTTTGACCCTAAAGACCAGATTCTTTCCACTGTACCAAATAACACCTTCCTGGAGTCAGCCCTCTGGGCTCCTCCTGGGCAAGATTCCTTCCCAGATGAGACTTTAGGCTCTTTGAGGACAGGGGAGGCAGACTGACAGAGAGGCGAAGCATGGGCTCTTGCTTCAAAGATCTAGCTCCTTGGGCAGACATCTAACTCTTGGGAAGAGGGAACGGAAGTACTCAAGTGTCAGAAACTGGTCAGGACATGGCAATAATTAGCTTGAGCTCTGGGCTCCAGTGTGTGTGACTTCACACCTAGTCCAGCCCCCATCTGAGGTGATGCTCAGTGTTGCTGATCAGCCTGGCTCACCAGAGAGGGCTCTAGAGTGAGTCCCACACACCAGCTCCGATGACGCAAGGCAAGGTGCCATCATTTCCAACACACAGTAGGTGTAGTAGGTGGGTGGCCTTGGACAAGTTCCTCCCACTCTCAGAGCCTGGCTCTCCTCATCTGCATAACAGGCATAAGATCACCTGCCCACCTCAACAGGTTACGGTGGACAACAACACCAAAAACACTTTGTTGGCTCTGTTGTTAAAAATATCGGTCACTACCCCTGGACAGCCCTTTAGAGCGTACAGAGTATTTCCACACTTTATATTCTTTAACTCTCCCAACAGACCTTTTAGAAGGCAGGGTTTGGCCTTGCTCTTGTTCACAGGTGTGGAAACTGAGGCTGATCCTTTCTGGCTTCCATCTTGCTGGGGGGTTAAGGTGCTTTCCGGAGGCCTCTGCCAACAGCTCTCTGTCTTCTTGTCATTTGGAGAGAGCAGGCCTGCAAGGGCAGCCCAGCGGCCAGCTGCAGCCCAGATGTGGAGACCTGGCTGGCCACAAAGGAGGTGGGTGGGTGGGAACATCCTCTCATTTCCTTCTCGAAGACAAATGGTTCAGGGGCCACTGAAGGCCTTGCAGGCTGTTGCTGGATTAGGAGGCTCCGGGAGATGGGCGATGTCCTTGTTTTGACAACAATTCCTACCTTGTGAGGTGGCTACTTGGAGGTTGGAATCAGTGGACAGGGTGCTCGGCAAGCCGCCTCCCCTTCCCCTCCCCCTGCGACTCTCTAAGTAATTTTGTTTAGGTCCTGGGTGCTAAGGGCCCTCAGCCTGGTCTGAGCAAAGGTGGGATGCTAAAGAGGGAGCCACCTTGGCCAATATTTTATTTTGTTGGTTTGGCCAGCGTTTTGAACCCTCTCCTGTGGCCATGGGATGAGCAGATACACACAAACACAGAAGACACCCACACAGCACACACACCCACAGGCCCATAAATGTGTGTATGCACAGGCACACACACGTGTACACACCCATGCACATACATGCACGCACATGCACACCTCCAAGGAGCAGCCGTGAGCTCACCCGAGCTCTCAGGGCTCCCTTAAACCCCTCAGGAGAGGAGGGAAGGAAGCTGGGAGCCATATATCATTTCTCTCCAAACAGGCAGTGTCCTCTCTGCCCAAAGCAGGGGCGGGGGTGGCCAGCAGCCGTGAGCTGGTCTTAGGAAGGAGCCCCTCTGGCCCATATTTCACAGACACCCCAGACGGAGCCTGCTGTCAGGAGGGCTGTCTAATTTCCTCCCCTGACTGCCGGCCGGATCCCCCCAACAAAGAGGGGCATTGTGTCCTCCTCCCCACCACGGGCATCTGCTCCACAGAGATCTGTCAGGGGACGCATGTGGAGGATTTGGGGGATGAAGGTGCCGCATCCTGTGCTACAACCCCCAGAACGGCTACAAATTCTGAGTAGAAAGAGCCTGGTCCTGGCTGAGGGGTCCCCTGGCCTTGTAGGCAGTCCTCTCAGGCCCCCAGTAGCTTTCTCAGCCCTGGTCATATCTTCTGCTCAGGTCTTTGGGGAAGACATGGGTGAGGGGGAGTGGCTGAGGATGAAAAAGCGTTTTAAGGGGACCAGGCCTCCCCACCCTCTCCCAGAAGAAACACAGGCTTAGTACTTGGTCTCCCCTTCTGGAGGGGGCCTTGCTGCTTGGCAGGCCACCTGCAGGGCACCTTGCCACCGGGAGGATGCAGTTGTGCCTGGTCTTTCCTGCTTTAGATCTTTCATGGGTTGGTCATTCTGGGAAGGAAAAGTGGGGTCCTGGGGGTCCCCTGCCTTTGGGCAGAGCCGTGGGGAGACGGAATGAAGGGAGAGTGGGCTGGTGAACTGTGGTGATGGGTTGAGCACCACCGCAAGACGTCCTAAGAGAGTGCAGCGCCTGGGCCCTCCCGGGGACATCTCCAAAGAGGCTGCTTCTCCCCTCGCCCCTGGTCAAGGTCTGAGTGATGCCTTCCGAGGAGGGGGTGTGTGAGTGCATGTGGGGGGTTGGTTTAATAGCCGAGTTGCTATCACAGGGTGTGCTTAGGGGCTGCCGAGTGTGGCCACATTGTGGAAGTGGGCAGAGGTTCTGCTCTGGGCCAATGTGTCAGCAGCAAGTTGGGACCCAGCACCCTCCAAGCCCTTGGCCTTCATCACTACTCCCGACTGCCTTCAGCCGGGCTTCGTGCTTGTACAGCGTGGTGCTTGGAGGACACTTTGCCTGTAGTTTCTGTCTATCTTTTATACTCAGGGCAGAACAAGGTACTAGCCTGCTCTGTTTTTGTAGTCAGGAAATTGGCCCGGGGAAGGTAAGTGGCTTGCTAGAAGTCCCACAGCGAATGAGTAGAAGGGCGGACGCTAGAACCCTGGCCTCCTGCTCCTTGCTCCACGCTTTCATTCTCACTGGCTTGCGGCCTCCCTGCAAAAGGAGAAAACTCTGACTAGAATATGGGGTGTGTGTGAGAGAGAGACAGAGAGAGACGGACAGACAGAAAGGGAGGTGCTCACCCCCACTGAGGCCGCACTCTGAGCCAGGCTCTGGGCTAGGTGCTCCGCAGACCTTACTCCATTGTCCTGGGGACAGGCTGACTCTGTCCCCACTCATCATACCCAGGACTTAACACATAGTTGGCACTCAAGTGATATTTTTGTGGAATGAATGAGTGAATCGAATCCTCCGGCTAGCCTGGAAGTACAATATGATCTCTCCTTTGTCGAAGCATTTTTCAACAAAAGTTTACCAAGCACCACAACGTCTGCAGGCCACCCAGGTGAGGAAACCGAGGCTCAGAGAAGGTACATGACTTCATGAAGGTCACACAGCTAGTCTGTGGCAGAGTTTGTGTTGGAACTGAAGTCTGTCGTGTCTGAGGCTGGGGTGTGCATGTATGTGTGCGTGTGTGTGCACGTGTGTGCAGGTGTGGGGGGATGGGAGCGAGGGAGGGGAGGCGCTGAGGCGTATGGGATTTCTCCTCCTGCAACACAGAGAATATTAAAGGAAAATAACCCGAAGACAGCGTGGTCCCACCAGGCCATAGCAGGATCAGACACAGGCCTGCAGCTCTCTAGCCAGGTGTGCCGGGTGCTTTAGACAGGATTTGTGTTCCTGGGAAACTGGTTTTAAATCATTTTTTAAAACACAAATAAAACCATCCTTTTCAGCCACTGGGGAAGCCTGCAGCTCGATGGGAGGCTGCAGCAAGTTTTCTTTTGTACCATGAGGAATTCTTTAGAGCCCTTGGATTCGCCCAACTGGATTTCTGAAAGCACGGTGGGTAAATCCGCCGGACGGTGGAGAAAGCCGACCGCCTGGCTCTTGCCAAGACGAGCACAGACTCGGTGGACGCCCTTCGTGGGGGTTCCCAGACCATGGCTGAGCCTGTTCCCTCCCCACTAACACTGGAGTTAAGCCCAGCCGTGGGCCCCAGCACTGGGGACAGGCTGGAGTCCTGAGCCAGCAGCTCCGGTTAGGAAATTAATAAAGAAAGAGAAGCTCTCACAGCCAGGCCCATGGTGAGAGACGAGTTAGGTCATGTCTCTTTCTGTTCAATTGGCTATTAGTCCCAACCCTGATGTCACCTTCAAGCTATTAAGCATCACCCTCAGAGACACGCGTGAGCGGCTCGCAAGTCTCTTATCAGGCACGCCTCTGATTCTTGCTGCTGACAGTGGTCAGGCCCTAGAAGCTGTTCCGTTGCCAAGCACAGGTCAAAGAGAAGCTTGTGCAACTTCAGACAGGGCTCAGGGGGTGGGTATCCAGTCCTCCTCTTCAAGGGCATGACCCACCAGACCTGGAGGTCTCTGAATGCCTGACTGCATCAAGCCATCTAACCAGCCTCTGGGCCAGAGCTTCCCCCACACTCTCCAGGTGTCCAGCAATGGGCACTTTGGAGGGGAGAAGGCAGGTGACACAATAATTTAACAATTCCTTCTCCCATTCACCCACCCATCCATCCATCCATCTGTGCATCCAATACTATCCATTGAGCATTTATTATGTGCCACGTATCACGCTAGTAGCTGTGAAGAAAATGACCAGAGAAACACATTTCCTTCTCTTCCTTCTAGCCTAGAAAGCAGATCACACATGAACAAACAAACAAAAAATTGAAGAATTATAAAGTATGGTAGTGGCCATAAAGGAACACACACAAGGTGGGAAGAAAGAGATAAAGGGATAGTGGTGGCCACAGATGATGTTGGCCTTAGAGAGGGCATGGATTGGAGATATTTTTGAAGGTGTTTCAAAAATACTCAGGTGTTCAGGGTTGACAACAAATGGGACTGAGAAGGGGCAGCCAGTGGAGGGAAGGAACACGGTGATAGTCCAGCGCTGTGGTGGCCAAGAGAGGATGCAACTGAGACACGCCTGGTTGGTGGCTGTGAGGCATTGGCTGGCACAGGCTCCCCTCCTGGCTGGACAATATGTAGCTCTTCATGGAAACCATTTCCACTCAATGGAAGGAAAGACACCGACGTGGCTTTCTTACTGGAACTGTCGTGCTTTTGGGGATGCGGACAGGAAGACTGCATCCCTGCCTGACACTAGTTCTTTTTCCCGAGTAGAAGAACCGTCAAAAATGCATGCACCCACCCAAGGGCCTGGCCAGGCAGGTGGGCAGATTTCTGAAAACCTGAGCCCCTCCAGGCCTGTTCAATTGGAAATGGATTCTCTCCTCGCTTTATCTCTTTTATGTCCCCATCTCTCTTGGAAGGCCGGCCACATGCTTGCTCGTCCCCGATGCTCTCTCAAGGATGGAGAAACCCATTACTGAAAAGTTACTGTCTGGGAATTCTCGGTTGTTTGCATTCCTACCTAGTCACCATCTCTGGTCACAGTCACTGCTTCCCATCAGGGAGTCACCAGTGGGTGGCCTTGCTTTCCTCACTCAGCTTTGCCCTCGGGAGAAAGTAGAAGATTTTTACCAACTTGAAGAGCAGGTGGTCCCAGCTACTGCTCACCCAGCGTTGGTCCATCAAACACCAGCACCGACGAGGGAGAGGGGTTTGGGGAGTGGGCAAAAGACACCAGAAAACGCTTCACTGACGTGCGTGTGCCTATAGTTTCATGATCAGATTCTCCTCCATGGATTTATTGTTTGCATTTATGGAGGAAATGAAAATTCTCATGCTGAAAGAGATTTTTTCTCTTAGTTTTATAAATTGGTGAACGTTGCTGCCTAATGTCAGGCACTGACTTGCTGTTGAAAATTACCTGGGTGGTATCACATGTTAAAACTGCCTGTGTGTGCATTTCGAGTGATCCTAGAACGTGTAAGCCCTTGGGGCTCCAGGTCTGGGAGGTCATTCCAGACAGAAGGGAATGAGCAAAGGAATGGAGGCGAGAAATCACATGGCGTGTGGCCGTGGAACGGCAGGTGGCTTGGTCTTGCTGGAGCACAGAGTTTGTGGCAAGGATGTGGGTTGGGGCTGCAGGGGCCAGACCGTGGGGATCTCGCAGGCTGTAAAGGCTCTTGGGCTTTATTTCATAGGTGATGGGAAGCCACTGATAGGTTTTAAATTGGGAGTGACAAGGTTGGATTTTTTTGTGACTACTCTAGAGGCTGAGAGGGGGTGGAATTTGAGCAGCCTCAGGTCAGGAAGGAGAGCTATTGGAGGCTCTAACTCAAGGGGAAGATGTTGACAGCCTGTGGTGGTGGGAAGACAATGCAGTGGAGAAATATCTATATGGGAAGTGAAATGAACAGGTAAGGGATTCCTTCTGAGAAGCAAAGAGGTTAGTATCAAGGATGTGTCCCAGGTTTCCAGTAGGTGTGAATGGGTAGGTTGTAGTGTTGCCAACTGATACAGAGGAATCGGAACACAGGCAGAGCTAGCCCAATTGGGGGGGATGGAGGTTTCCCTTTCAAATATTCGAGTCTGAGGTGCTTCTGGCCATCTAGGTGGCACGGGGCAGTAGGCAGCAGCGTGTAGAACCTTGAGCTCTCAGCGCACGGGTAGGAAGTGTTGGCCTGGGGCCAGAATGCACGGATTCCAAATCTGGCTTCCTCACTGGAGAGGCAAGTTTTCATGAGGTTGTGCAGCTGTGACAAATGACCCCCAAGTCCCAGTGGCTTACAACAACAAACTTTTCTATCCTCACTGACGTATGTGAAGTCTGTGGGGTCAACTTTGGCTTTGCTCCATGTCTCTCTCATTCTGGAACCCAGGCTAAAGAGGCACCCCCATCTCAGCCTTGCGCAGAGGGAAAAGCGCAATAGCACAGCCACGTGATGACTCTCAAAGCTCCCGTTCGGACAGAGCATGCGTCCCTTCTGCTCAAATGCTATTGGCCAAAGCAGGTCACGTGGACAAGTCTGAAGTCAATGGAGGAGGATGTGCACCTACGTGCCGCAGGGTGCATCGTGGGCGGTGGTCGGGGAGGGACGTTTTCCCAGTGGAGAGGGAAGAAAATAACTGGGCCCAATAATACAATCTACCCCGATCACTGACTACAAAAACTTGGGGGTTTACTCGACTTCTCTCTGCGTTGCTCACCTCATCTGTGAAATAAGAATGATAGGACTACCTCTTAGGATTGTTAAGAGAATTCACTTAGTTCATACACGCAAATCGCTCAGAACAGTGCCCACGACACAGAGTGAACGTTATGCAGTTGTAGGGGATGCAAGGGGAGGACCGTGTTTAATAGGTACAGAGCTTCAGTTCCGGGAGATGTCCGTTCTGGAGACGGACACTGGCAATGGTTGCAGGACACTATGAAAACACTTGATGCCACAGAACGACACACTTGCAAATGGTTACAATGATAACTTTTATGTATATTTTACCACAATTTGAAAAATGTAGGTGGATGGGATCACCTGGGAAGACAGTGAAGAGTAGGGAAGGTGGAGGTAGAAAGAGAAAATCTTGGGGACCAGCTATGAGGGCAGAAGCATTCTCTATGGGGTCTGCATGGGGGACAGAGAAGGAACATTCGGGACAGATGAGGAAAACCAGAAGAGGATGATGTCCCTCAGAGCCACGGAGTCAAGTTTCCAGTAGAAGGGAGGATCGGAGTGATGAGAGTGTCCCTTTTGCTTGGCTCTGAACCTGAACCTTAGCAGACAGAGCCCCCTTCCCTTTGGCACCTTGATCTTGGTGGCTCTGCTTGATTCTGCCACCTCCTGGCAATGTCACTTCTGAGCTTCGCCCACGCCTGGTCCAGGCTGCTTCAATGCAAGAGCCTGGCTGGGTCCCTCTCCTGGCTCCCTCCCTCCCCTCTCCCTAGCCAGTCCTGTGTTGTCCATTGTTGACATCTTGGTGAGACAAATAATTTTTTAATTAAAAAGACAGATTTTTGGGATATCTTTTGTTATGTCATTTTTATTACTATTGATGTATATTTTTCTACTCTGAAAAATAAAAACTTCCATACTTTGAGTTTAAACAATAAGGATGGTTAGCTTATGGTCATGATTCCTTTATTGACAAAAGAGTTCATCTTTTGTTTATAGAACAGTAACTATTTGATAGGTCATAGATTAGGGGAACTGAGAGCCACACTTGTACAGTGGGTGATGAAGACAATGCATTTGCATGGAGAAAAGGATTTTTTTTGTAATGATTACTTTTGCACCCACATTTTAAAGAATTTAAGGGGGATGCCTTGTCTAGATAATTTCTTCCTTTTACCCTGCTGCTTCTAGACATTGTCTGGGTGATCATCATATGAGAATCAGAAGGCTGCACACAAGAGCGGTGGTTCTTAGCTCTTTAAAGAAAAAGGCCTGGGTACTTTGCTTTTTTTTCTTGATTTTATTTCTCCAAGAGTTTTCTTACAAAGTGAATTGACCTTGCACAGTTAGCTTGATGTAATCTTAAGAAAATATATGACGTATGCTTTAGAAAAATCATACATGCTCTAACCAGCCATCTCATTTGGCAATCATTTTCCATAGCGTTTGTCCTTTCTGGGGTGGGGAGGTGGGGTTATTTTTACACGTGAACGATGACATCTACATACAAGAGATCCAAACTCTTGCTAACCTCCCTCTGCAACACCAGCTGGTATGGGGAGACAGCATGGAGGGGGTTGTCTCTTTCCAGGACTTCAGTCGCCCCAGGCTGTTTGGCCATCAGTCCTCAAGTGGCACCCTGGGATGACCTGGCTGAAGTC
>CAUYRT010010661.1:0-43035 GCA_963574885.1 Lepilemur ruficaudatus
GGTCTGTTCAGGAATTCTATTACTTCCTGATTGAGCCTAGGGAGGCTGTGCGTTTCTAATAATTTGTCCATGTCTCAAAAATTTAAAAAAATAGAAATTATACCATGCATCTTCTCAGACCACAGTGGAATAAAATTAGAAATCAACTCAAACAGAAACTATCATCTCTACACAAAGTCATGGAAACTAAGAACCTTATACTGAATGATTATTGTGTTAAGTAGGAAATTAAGATGTAAATCAAAAGATTCTTTGAACTAAATGACAAAGAAGACCCAAGGTATCAAAATCTGTGGGACACAGCTAAAGCAGTCCTGAGAGGAAAATTTATATCCATAAATGCCTACATCCAAAAGACAGAAAGATCACAAATCAACAATCTAAGGAATTGTCTCAAAGAACTGGAAAAGGATGAGCAAACCAATCCCAAACCCAGCAGAAGAAAAGAAATAACAATCAGAGCAGAACTAAATGAAATCAATAACAAAAAAGGTATATGGAATATTAATTTTAAAAAGCTGGTTCTTTGAAAAAATAAACAAAATTGACATACCTCTTGCTAAATTAACGAGAGGCAGGAAAGAAAGAACCCTAATAAGCTCAATCAGGAATGAAAAAGGAGAAATTACAACTGATACCACGGAAATATAAAATATCATCTATGAATACTATTAAAACCTCTATGCACATAAACTTGAAAATGTGGAGGAAATGGAAAAATTCTTTCCTTATTCTGTTCTTTTCTCATTCTTCTAATGGTTCAATACACCTGTAGAGCTAATCATTAGCAATCAAAAATCTAGCTCTCTTTTTCTTGAAGATAAGACAGGCTTTATCCTCAAACTCTCCAATGAAGTGATAAAACATTTTTCAGTATTGCTATGAGATTTCAAATATATACACTAACTGATAAATAGTAGAAGCATAAAAAATGGTAGATAATATTATTACTTTATCTGCATATGTCAATAACTCCAATGCCAATTATGCCCAACGTCAAGTAGTGAGGACCTTCAGCTACCATGTCAGCCCTGGCAGGTCTCTAAACTAATGAGGAAAAAATGTGTAAATATACATTAGGACCATTAAACCTCCAGATCTATATCATTTCCTCAATTCCAGTAATGTGGGCTCCTGGGAATAGAAGATGTTTGAAATATGCTTAAGTTTCATCTATGCAACCAGAAATAATTCCTATACTCTCAGCTACTAGCCCATGATCCCACCCAATCCTGAAGCAAGGAACCTACATACTGTTCCTCTCCTAATGATGGGTACCACCACTGCCCAGAAACCATATGAGATAGTCATCCCAATCTGATCCAAGTTTATATTGCCATAGACGACTAGCCATTTTCCCAGGGATTGGCTCTATAAACAACTGCCTCCCTTCAACATCTGTCCTACTTTATCACACTCCTCTCAGTGACAGACTGTGAAGCTATCAGCTGCCCAATTACTACATGCAGCTAACTATAGGTACTATATACCACATGACTCCAACTATATGACATTGGAGACAGTAAAAGATCAGTGGTTACCATGAGTTGAGGGTGAGAGGGATGGGGAGAAGGAGTGAATATGCAGAGCACAGAGAATTTTTAGGGCAGTGAAAATATTGTATGATACTATAATGATGCATACACATCATTTATACATTTTTGCAAACCCACAGAATGTTCATTACTAGGAGGGAACCCCAAGGTAAGCTACACAGACTTTGGGTGATTATGATGTGTCAGTGTAAATTCACTAATTGTAACAAATGTATCACTCTGGTGGAGGATGCTGAAAATCAGGAAGGCTCTGCATATGTGGGGTTAGGGGGTATATGAAAAATTGCTCTACCTTCCTCTCAATTTTTCTGTGAACCTGAAACTGCTCTAAAAAATGGCCTTAATAAAAAAGAAAGAGAGAGAGAGTTGTACATTTCTCCAAAATGCCTGTGTCACAAATGAGAAACAAAAAAAGGCTCTATAGCTGTAATAGTATTCAATCATACGATGATTACAATGTAGGTAGGATCCCAGAATACTCCCTTGATCTCATTAAAGATAGTAAAAGAAGCAATATTTAAATAAGAGACATTAAGAGAACTGAAAGTGATAAGAGCTGCAAAAAATTATGTAACCGAACAGATTTTCTGATTCCAGAAATTTGATTTTCCTGTCTTTTCCAACCCACACTCCAAAAATGATGGAAGACGTATTAATATTAGGCTTTTCTTCTGAGGAGCGACTTCAGGGTACCCTTGATATCCCTGTTCCTCCATGAAGGAATTTGCCATGAGGGTGACTGTGGTATGTACCACAGAGGCCAACACACCCTTTCCTGGGGATGGTGAGCCAGCCAAACTAAGGTATAACGCAAGGCCTGTTCTATAAAATAAGCAAACAACTGACAGGTAAGAGCCACAGGTGGCAAAGGCTTTATACTTCCCACCTGTTGATAGGACTTTCAGTATGGAGAATACAACTTGAGTATAAGAGATCCCTGAGAGTGCAACATCAGCAAAGATGGAATCAATAAAATACATACATTAATATGTTATTGGTGGAGCTGTCAGAAAAGAAAAGGTTGAAAAGCTGAGACGGGTCACATAAGGTATGAGGAATCTGTACATTTGTACAGTAGGTAAGTTGTGACATCATCAAACTGTGCAGCTGTGATTTCAAAAGACTGATGAAAAGAGACACCAGAACCAGGAGGCCACAGAGGAGGTGGGGATTCATTATCACTGGGTGGTGCAGGAGATGACAGATAGCCACAAAGCAGTCATAGGCCATCACAGTCAGGAGTAGATTGTCCAAACATCCAAAAAGAATTGAGAGAGACATCTGTGTCAGAAAGCTCACATACAAAATGACTGCTGTGATTCTCGATATCCACAACCATCTTTGGGATTGCAGTAGGGGTGAAGATGATGTCAGTTAAGGATAGGCTGGAGAGGAAGAAACACTTGGGAGTTGTGGAGGTGGGAGCCAGAGCTGGCAGCCAAAATGATGAGAGGTTCCTGAGCACAGTGACCAGGCACCTGGTTCAGGAACAGCCCAAAGAGGAAGAGCTGCAGTTCTGGGTCATTTAAGAAGCACAGAAGGAGGAATTCCAAGACACAAGTTAGGTTCTTTGGTCCCAGGTGGCTGAGACACCTTTTTCACTTATTCATTCTCTGATACTCATACTTTCTTTATGTTGATCCAAGTTTCAGACGTATATCATTTTCTTTCTCACTGAAGAACTTTTTAAACATGTCTTGCAAGGCAGATCTACTGGCAAGCAATTCCCGCAATTTTTGTTTGAGAAATTGGTTCTCCTTGCCTTTTGAAGAATAATTTCCCAGGGAACGAAATTCTATTTGGTGGGGATTTTTTTCCCCTCAGTCATTAAATATTTCACTCCACTCCCTTATTGTATGTTTCCTGAGAAGTCAAATGTAATTTTATCTTTGCTCCTCTGTAGGTAAGGAGTTTCTATCGTCTGACTTCTCTCGAAATACTTTTTCTTTCAGAGGCTGTTTTATGACTGAGCAAAAAAAAGGTGGGGGATATTTTTCTTTATCTTTGATTTTCTGAAATTTGAATATTATATGATATGTCTAAGTGTAGTTTTTTGGCCTTTATCCTGCTTGGTGTTTTCTGACCTTTCCAGATCTGTATTAGGTGTCTGACATAAATTTGGGGAAATTTTCAGTCATTATTGCTTCAAAATTTCTTTTGTTTTTTCTCCCATTCTTCACCTTTGTTGTTCCTATTTTATATATGTTTAGACCTTTTGTAGTTGTCCCATGGTTCTTGAATATCCTGTTCTGTTTTTTGATTTAGATTTGGAGGGAGAGGGGCTCAGTTTTTTTCTTTGTTTTTCAGTTTTGTAATTTTTTATCATCATATCCTCAATCTCAGAGATTCTTTCCTCGGCCACATCCAGTCTACCAATGAACCTATCAAAGGCCTTCTTTATTTCTGTTACAGTGTGTTTGATCTCTAGCATTTGTTTTATATTCTTTCTTACAATTTGCATCTCTGCTTACATTGCCCCTTGCTCTTGCATCTTGTCTAATTTTTCCATTAGAGTCCTTAACATATTAATCATAGTTGTTTTAAATTTCCAGTCTGATAATTCCAACATCCCTGCCATATCTGATGCTGGTTCTGATGCTTACTCTACCTCCTCAAACTGTTTTTCCCTTTTACATGCCTTCTAATTTTTTTTTCAAATCTAAATATGATGTACTGGATGAACGTGATGCCCGTAAATTGGCATTAATTGGTGTGGGGAGAGAGGAAGTGTTCTATCATCCTATAAGTGTTCTATCATCTATCAGTGCTTTGGTAAGCTTATGCCCTGTTTTGTGAACTTTATCAGTGCTTCTCAGAATTTTTCCCCCATTAGGTTGGCCAGGGTAGCTATAGAGGGGGACTGGAGTTGGGCATTTCCCTTCTCCCAGGTAGATTAGATTCTGATAAAACCCCAGCAGGTTAGACTCTGGTAAAGCAGTTTCTCCTGAGGGCAGACCTTGTTAAGAACAGCAGAGTGCTCTGGCTTATTTCAAGGTGGTTCCTCCCCTTCCGCCTGCTGGAAGCACAAAGGCATGTTCACTGTGAGGACCTAGTAGAGATACTAGACCTAAAACCCACAAAAGTTGGGGTTCCCCCCATAACTCAGCCGCCCTAGACTCAGACTTGTTCACACTGAGCCTCTGGTAATTCATCAGCTACAGTTCAGATTTTCCTACCCTGGCGCTGGTTCCAGAAGAAGTTTCTGGTTGTGTGTTCTTCTCTGACGAATCTAAGAAGAGTTGTTGATTCTTCTGTTCATGCATCTTTTTACTTGTTGTTAGGAAGGAGTGACAACTATTTCTAAGCTCCCTGAATGCTGAGCTGGAAACTCCCAGAGGGCTTTTCCAGCATATACAATCCCACAAGGATTCCACCAGCTCATTACCTTGCCACAAACTGGAACATCTCTTGTAAAACCTATCTCAATAGTATATTATATAGCCAGTCATATAAAAATAAACTCATATTGGAAAAATAGATTTTCTAGGTAGAAATTCTCATGACAATTGATCAGTTTCTTTATCAAGTTCAGCTCTTTCCAGTCTGAGCTTGCTTTTGTGAAAAGAGCATGATCATTTATGGGATAAATAATTTAAAAATAAACAGCGAATATTTTATGGATGTTTATTACCTGACAAAAATAGATTTGCATATTAACAGAATTATTCTAAGGATGCTGTCCGATTCAGAACTACCCCCCACAAAAAAGTCCCTTTCTAATCAATATGACCTATAATACCTATGAGCACAAAGATAATTCACCTCATTGTTTCATGGCCTCGTGTACAATTTAAAGGCAAAATACCCACTTTCTTTCACCAAGAAATTCCTATTTCCTCTAGATCAGTTCATATTTTCTACAATGAAAATTCAAAAATTTAAAAACCTATTCTCCATCCCAGCCAATTTCACTCTACCATGCAAAGAAGAAATGCTTGAAAATAAAATAAAATCCAAATGAAGTTAATATTTAGCATTTACCTTGTGCCACACATAGGAATTCCATTTCTACTTATAAAATAAACTGAAAATTTGAAAGACTTTTCCCTCTAATTCAGGCATTAAGTCTACTTCTGCTAAAACTTTCTAGCTAATTGAAGCAAACATAGCTTTTAAAGATAAGTCAATAGAGGCCTGACCTAATATAATACCATAAAGTGCATTGGGTAGATGTCACAGCAGCAGATGTTTGGTCTATTTAATCCTGAATCTAGCTCAGCAGTGGGTAATGCCATCATTAATCCACTGAGAGCACACCCTCAGATGATAATTAGGAAGGAACTTTTTTTAAGTAACCATAATTACAGTGACACTCTCAATATCCCTAATTATGGAAATGAGTTTCACATTAAATTCACCTGCCTGATAATATACATTAAAAGTCTATTTCCACTGAACTATGTTGTTCATTAAAGCATCAGTGCCTGAGGTTCAGGTATTCGACATGTGAATAATAGAGCCATCATCTCTAGAGTTTCAACTCAGATTAAAACCTGGTATTAATTTGCCTAGAGTTAGTGTTATATCCTCAGCATGAAAAATACATCTCTCAGCAAAAAGGTAGAAGATTCCAAACAATATTCTAGTCAAGAGTTTATTTCCTATTATTATATAATGCCCAATGTTTTATCATATCCAGACTCTACAAAACACAGAGCAAGGAAGGCAGCTTCCTACTTGTCCTTATGCTAAAAAAAATAAAAACCATAAACTTAATGCTGATTACTAATATTCATACTCATTTTTGATCCCCAGGAAAGTGATAGAATTTGTAATCTCCATTTGGCAAGGGGACCCATTAAAAACAAAAAATAAAAAAATGAAAAAGTAAAAAAGAATTTGTGATCTCCAAGATACTTAACAAGATCCCAGAAGGAAAATATATGTAAGTACAAACACACAAACACACATGCACATACTCACACAATGTCTAACACTAACCGAATTTCTCTATATCAGTATAGCTCTATTCCACATGGAAAGTTCTGGGATTCACATCTTTGTCTTTCAGAGATGCTAGGTCTGCCATAGTAATGCATTATCTTCTGAGTATTCAATAAATGGTAAAGATACTGGAAAACATTGAAAGCAGTCTATTGCTTACAAGGAGAGATAAAGAGAGAAATCTAAGAAATACATGGTCCTTGCCTTCTCATTTTTCATTCTTCTTGGTTTAGCTCACTCATAATTATTCATTAAATATTTATTGAGAGTAAGAATTCTAAGCTCACCCTTCTAGAATTCACACAAAGCTAATCACTCAAGTTAACTTTGCAGACTACTAAAAAGATATTTTCTCCTTTTCTCTTGTTTCAGGTACTCTGAAATTTGAAAGGGCTCTCCAACTCTGTAAGGTAAAAAGAGAAAGAGAAGGACAAAGTGATTTATTTTCCTTTATTTTCACTCAAAATTTCAGCTAAAAATGGCAAATGAGGACAAAATTATGCTACAAATCATTGTTATGAAGGTGACTTCATTTTGATGAAAGTTGCAAATAGACAGAATATATTAACTCTGTCTTGAACTTTAAGACAACTCTTTCTCTCATCAACTGTAGTCCCAGTGGTGCAGAGTTGAATGGTGGGATATATCAGCTGTTTCAGTCCTCATTAAATTTTTGGCCACAAGCCATTGAAGTAAATTCAATAAGCTGAAGTCTTGGAATTTGCATTAGTTCTTTAAACAAAGGCTCTTTCCTGAACAATGGAGTTTTGAGTGCAATTTGCTCTCCTAACTGTAGAAGGTTCACAGGGAGTTCACAGGAAAAGAATTAATTGGGCTTTTTATTGTTCTTTTCTCTCCTTTCTCATCCCCAATGTATTAAACACTACTATAGACCTCAAATGCTACTGTCCTTCATTTGCTGAAATTTAATTCAATTAAAATTACAAAACAGCCAGAGAATAGAAAATCATATTAAAAGAAGAGTCAATTCTAATAAGAAAAACATTATAAAACTATAAATTTGTTCATTAATTCCTGCCCTCTAGTAGTTTATAATCTTAGTCATGCCAACTTAAGAAAGATCCTGCCAATTGGTCTTTGATAGGAGTTAAATAATAATCTAGCCAATATGGGTCCATATCTTTCCTAGGGTTTATTTCCTAGTACAAAGAATAGTGCTATAGATAAGACTTGTCATAGCGTGACCCCTAAATAGTGGGAGTGAAGTTAATTTGTGCCTATTCCAGACATCAACATTCTCTATCAAGGTTACTAATCATTTATTTCAAGCACCAATAGAAGAAAATGTTATATAGATGGAAATCTGTGATGGAGGAAAACCTACTCAGAATGGGAAAAACAATCAGCACTATAAAGTATAATTCATAAAAACAAAACAATTGCTATATATGTACTGTAAGAATAAATGTAACTTACAGGAATGCTCACCATGGCAATAGTATTGACTTTTCTAATATCTTGTAAGAGAGAATAAAATGTGACCTTTCCTAATGACTTGCTACCTCCTTTATAGAAGATATACTTAGAGTATAGCCTATACCATTTGGATGGTATTATTCCATTCCAGCTTGTGCTAGTTCAGTGCTGTTTTATTATAGTGAAGTGGAAAAAGTATCAGACTTCAAGTGAGAAAAAAGTGGGTCCTAGTCCCAGCCCAACCATTTACTAGTGCTTTGGTTTGGATGTTTGTCTCCAAAACTCATGTTGAAATTTGCTCCCTAGTGTTGGAGATGAGATGGTATTTGGGTCATGTGCGCTGACATCTCATGAATAGACTAATGCCCTTCTTCAGGGCTAAGTTCTCACTCTATTAATTCCACAAGAGCTGGTTGTTAGCAAGAGCCTCGCACCTCCCCGCTTTCTCACTTCCTCTCTCACATGTGATCTCTGAACAAAGGCTCCCCTTTGCCTTCTGCCATGACAGTGGAAGCAGCCAGAGGCCCTCACCGGAAGCTGAGCAGGTGCTGGCGCAATGCTTCCTGTACAGCCTGCAGAACCATGAGCCAAATAAACCTCTTTTCTTCATAAATTACACAGCCTCAGAGACTCTTTTTTATCACAAAACAGACTAAGACAACTAGCCTCAAGGTTTTGAATGAGCATCTTAATATTCTAAGCCTCAGCTTTCTCTTATATAAAATGCCCTAAACAAGCTATTTGAGATAATACATGCAAAGACTCTTTACAAATCTATCCCTATATAAATGTAGGCATGATTATGGGAATGATCACATAGTTCATCAGCATTTTTTGAACAGATCAGGTCTTTAAGAATAGGGATGGTGCTAGGTAGTCTTTCCTATAACTTTCCATATAACAAAATTAGTGAACAGCTATTGAGAATGTACTAAAGTAGCTCAAAAAGCTCTTTTGATCCAGAGGCAGGCAAGCTGGAAGGGGCCCATGAGATCACCTGGTGCAACCCAAACATATAACAGATCAGAAGACTGAGCTCAAAGCCAGCTTGCCCAAGGAACTCATGAAGGTGATACAGAAATGGAATCAGCCCACATGCCTCCCAGTGTTCTCACCTCTGTACCACCCAGACCAGATTGGAGAAAGCTCCATTCACAGCAAAGATACTATAAGAAAAAGTAT
The DNA here is from genome assembly GCA_963574885.1 of Lepilemur ruficaudatus. Lineage (NCBI taxonomy): Eukaryota > Metazoa > Chordata > Mammalia > Primates > Lepilemuridae > Lepilemur > Lepilemur ruficaudatus. Next base: position 9,120 of record CAUYRT010010661.1, read on the forward strand.
TTTTGTGACAAAAGGGTACAGTCCCAGTTTCCATGAGCAACTGATGTAATATAGTCATGTGAATATTTTGACAAGGCAGCTCTTTTTAAACAGGCTGTCATCCTGAGGCTTTGTCATCTGTTGGAAGAGACAAGGTAAAGTGTAAGCAGTGTACAGTGAGCTATCTGACTACTAATAAAACTTTTAAATAAACAGAATTGGGATTGCCAAAAGACCAAGTGTAAAGTAGCACTTCAGGCTTTTTCCTAAAACGCCTTCCACCTCAAAACTCTGACTAGGAAGCTGCATTCAAGGGATTATACTTAACATTCTAGTATGAGAAACGCAGGAGTAGAGCATGCTCCACTGGCTATCGTGTATTGTGGAGCATTTTAGCTTCCCCAACTCAATCCCTGAAAATAAAGCCTTACTGGTTTTTTTTTCTTGCTTCCCCGAAATATTTATCTCCAAGGAGGTTATATGAGGCAGGCCTCTGGGAAGCCACATCATCTCTGATTCAATGAGTTATTTCTGGGAGTGCTTCAAGGACATAAATGACGAGAGGCAGGGTCAGGAGGAGGCCTTCTTCTGGCCAAGCAGAGCAGCAGGAGTTGGAAACAAGCAGTCAAACCCAAGGTTGGAAACATAACGTGTTTCACCTCCACATCCTTCTACAGCCTTCATAAGTACCAGCAGTCACTCCCCTGACCCTCAGAAGCCTGTTTAAAGCCAAGAGGCAGGAGGGGAGAGCAGCACATATGTTCCACTATTAATATCTAATTAATTGACACCAGGGCTACCCAAGGAACATAACTTCTAGACGCAGAGAAGGCAGCACAATTGTGACAGCAAAGTGCGGTCCCTGATCATGGCCTTGTCAGTATAGAGAATCTCCTGGAGCGTCGTACAAATATTTTTCAGAGAAGCCTGGGGCTTTATAGGTCGCCGAGACTCTATGATTCACTGATGCGAAGGCTTTTAGGTTTTCTCTTTCAGAATTACATCCCACTCTGGAGAATGCAATAAAGAAAACCCTCAGTGTCCATGGAACAGGAGCATCCAGTGCCATTTGTTCTATGCTTTATTATTCATCTCCTTAGCCCACAGCAGGAATTAACCCCCGAAATGGCCTGGCATTATTGGTGTTGCTATATCAAAATGTTCTTGCTGATGTTCCATCTTAAATCATAGTAGTAGAAGGAAGCAGAATTGACAGATACAAACTTAAGGCAACTTAATGAATCCTGATTTGCTACAAATTCATAGGTGTGATTGGCTTTTTGAGTTTTTCTTCAAAAGCACTCTCAGTAAGTTATTGCATTCTTCAGGACAGAAAGTAGCCAATTGTTCATGGATGTTGGGGGAGGATGAAGAGGAGGGAGTACATTGGGAGGGAATGAGAATGACTCAGTCCACCCACATGCCTCTGATGTGCTAGAAATAGTATCTTCTGAAACCAAGGGTCAGACTGTTACTAATGCTGAAAAAAAAAATTCCTAAGCCTTTTTTAAAGTTGCACAATGCCCTCAGGTTCACACATTTTCAGATCATGCTTTAGTGACTTAAAGAAGCTCAATGGCCACCACTTATGTTTATATAGTTCTTGCATGACTTCTGTTGAAAGTCAACCTTATTTTAATTAATTTTACTGGTTACAATACAGAAGCAACAGATTGACAAGACTGTTAAGCAGCAACTCCCACACAGGCTGGGAGTCCAAGAGTTGCTGCTTAACAGCCTTGTCAGCATTAAATATTATCTGCAGCTATTCTACAAGGAAATATTTCTTTTGTTTCCTACGAACCTGAGACCTTTCCTATTACATTGGCCATTATACATATAGGAACACCTTATCAAGATCTGACTTTTGCATTAAATGGGGAAGGGTGAGAATGGCAAGATTGTTATTTAATTAATGCAACAAATATTTATTACATAACCACCATGTGCCTAGGAAACACAGTAGAGGATAAGCATTTATGAAACATAATACTTCCCCCTCAGCAGCTGTCATTGCAGGTGGGGAGAGGATACACCCAGAGTTCCATCCAAAGAGTAAGACAAGCTCAGAAGTGGACAAGGAGAGGACAATTCCCATTGATGCTTCGGGGATGACGGAAGGATGCTAGGTAGCGCTCTAACTGGGGACACATTTTAAAGTGAATTTTCCTAAGGCCAATTTTTTTCCACCTGGTATTTGCAGCAGGCTGAAAAATGTGCCCCCTGCTCCCAAATAATACAATTCTTAATTCCTAACCCTGTGAGTGCTACTTTGTATGGCAAAAAGGTGAGAGGGGGAATTCTTTGCAGATATGGTTAAGTTAAAGATCTTGAGATGAGGAGATTAACCTGGATTATCTATGTGGGCCTTAAATGCAATCACAGGTACCCTCATAAGAGGGAAACAAGGAGATTTACACACACACACACACACACACACACACACACAAAGGCAAGGTGACTATGGAAGCGAGAATGAAATGATGGTGCCACAGCTCAAGGAATGCTGACAGCCACCAGAAACTGAAAGAGGCAAGGAATGGATTTTCACCTGGAGCCTCCAGAGAGAGCATGGCCCTTTCCACACCTTGATTTTAGCCTAGTAATACTGATTTTGGACTTCTAGCCCAGAATTGTGAGAGAATAAATTTATATTATTTTATGTCACCAAGTTTTGGTAATTTGTTAGAGCAATCATAGGAAACTAATACAGTACTAAAAAGGTGAGAGGGGAAATTCTTTGCAGATATGGTTAAGTTTGGCCATTATAGTTATAATTGTCTGTAAATTAATTTAAAAAGCAGCCAATAGCCCTAGCTACTACTTTTTAAATTCCTGAGAAAAGAAGAATAAGGAAATTCTCTTTTTAACTAATAAACTTTATTTTTAGAGTGGTTTTAAGTTCACAGCAAAACTGAGTGTAAGGTACAGAGTTCCCATACACACCCTGCCCCCACATAGGTATAACCTCCCCCACTATCAATATCCCACACCATAGTGGTATATTTGTTTCAATCGATGAACTAACATTGGAACATTATTATCACCCAAAGTCCATAGCTTATGTTAGGGTTCACTCTTGACTTGTACATTTTATGAGTTTTGACAAAGTTATGCTGTCGTGTAGAAAATTCTTTTATATCAACACAAAATAGATGTTTCATATCATACAAATACTAAAGAGGATTTTTGATAATTTCTTTAGAAAGGAGAATAAAAATCAGTGCAGCTGCTGTTTAAATCAACATGAAGAAATGGAGCTATAATCTTTTCAAAATTCTTTCTAAAGTCAGAATTATATTTTCTTTAATTTCTTTCATAACCATGACAAGTAAGAAAGGGTCAACACACATTTTAAAGAATATATTACCCTAATAAAAATATAAATGGTTCTGAAGTAGTTGTCAGATATGAGCCATTGGGGGCTGTTATTGTTCTAGCAAGTCAGATTTCATCTTAAGGACTTCCACAGAAAATAAAGATTTTGAAATGTTATGAAGATAAAATTGATATAAATCTCTGTTTATAGCTCACATCTTTGATCTTTCAAAAGGGAGAGAACTATAAATAGCCTTTAAAGCACCATTTAATTTAGAGTTTCTTAACTCTATATGAATATTAGAATTTCCTGGGAGCTTTCTAAGACTGTGCTCAGGTCTCACCTCAGATTGATTAACATTTTTTTTATAGTTCCTCAAGTGACACTAATGTTTGGCCAGGGCTGAAATACACTAATTTATGGCTGGGTGTGGTGGCTCACACATGTAATCCCAGGACTCTGGGAGGCCAAGGCAGGAGGATCACTTGAGGTGAGGAGTTTGAGACCAGCCTGGGCAAGAGCCAGACCCTGTCTCTACTAAAAATAGAAAGAAAAAAAAATGAGCTGGGCATCATGGTGTGTGTCTGTAGTCCTAACTACTGGGGAGGCTGAGGCAGGAGGATCACTTGAGCCCTCAAGGAGTTTGAGGTTGCTGTGAGCTAGGCTGATGCCACAACAGTCTAGCCCAGGCAACAGAGTTAGACTCTGTTTTAAATAAATAAATATAAAAGAAATATACTAATTTACTTTCTTAATTCTCTTATTGCTATTTTATTTCTAGGGCTTCAAGTTTCTCAAACCTATCCCAGAGATTTTCTGTTTCATCCCTGCCTTCATATACTCATAATTTTATGGGTAATTATCTATTCTATTATATTCCTTAATCTTCTGGATTCACCCTCTTTTCAAGTTCATATTGTAGCCCTTTACCTTGGAAGTGTTTTCTCTTCATTCCAAAACTTTTCCTCTCTGATTTACCTATACTACTACATTTATGTTGACTTACAAATTATTCCCAGCCAAACATTACTGCAAGGCACACAGTGAAAAACAAGTGACAATCTCTGAAGAGTAATTGATTCCATAAATTCTTAGATGGCATTGATATTGAGGTTGTTTTACTGAATAATAGACTATTGATAAATCAGGTTGACTTATATGGAATTTCAATTTTAGAAATGTTAGGCATGTTGATTCTAATCATAAACTCTGATCCCAGACTGAACCTGATATAGCAATATGCTGCTAAATTTCAGATAAACGAAAAATTTTGATAAAACCAAGAAGCTCCCTCTTGCACTTATTCAGTTCTACTAATGTTGTGGCTCATAATCCTTGAAGTTGGAATAAAATATTTCTTCTTAAATATGATTTTATGTTTCCCTAAACCTAGAAGAGACAGTAATTTGACATTTACCAATGTGTGTGGTGATTTTGGTTTTTTCATGGTAGCTGGGTTTGTCACTAGCATGACAATGAGCAGACCCTATAAAAATAAATTCCTCTGCAAAATAAAGACATTCTGGCTTCACATATGTTGCCCTAGAACAGTCTAAATATGGCCATATCTAGGCCGGGTGCGGTGGCTCACGCCTGTAATCCTAGCAGTCTGGGAGGCCAAGGCGGGTGGATAGCTCAAGGTCAGGAGTTCGAGACCAGCTTGAGCAAGAGCGAGACCCCGTCTCTACTATAAATAGAAAGAAATTAATTGGCCAACTAAAAATATATGTAAAAAAAATAAATAAGCCGGGCATGGTGACACATGCCTGTAGTCCCAGCTATTCGGGAGGCTGAGGTAGAAGGATTTATTGAGCCCAGGAGTTTGAGGTTGCTGTGAGCTAGGCTGACGCCACGGCACTCTACAGCCCAGGCAACAGAGTGAGACTCTGTCTCAAAAAAAAAAAAAAAAATGGCCATATCTAAAATGCCCTAATTTTCTTATTTCAAATGTCTTTATGGATAAGGAGCTATTCCAACTCAATCCTTGATCTTAAAATTACATTAGGGTCAAGTTTAAACCAAAACCACATGAATAAGTGAATAACTGGCACAAAGGTAAACCCTAATCTTTCTTAATACATGGAGTTTAGGTAGTGTTGTTAATCTACATATAAGTGGTCCTAAAAATTGTTTAGAACAACAAACACTGATGTCCAGAAAAGCATTTAAAATTTAGAGCACCAGCATTGGAGCCACCCAACAGATCTGCGATACGTGACCAAGGCAAGCTGTTTCATCACTCTATTCTTCAGTTTCCTTATCTTCAAAGTGGAGATGGAGGAGGTAACAAAATGGCAGAATAGGACTCTCCCGCAATCATCTCTTCACAGAAGCATCAATTAGAGCAACTATCCAAGCAAAAGCCTTCACAAGAGCTAAGAAAAACACGTGAGAGACTACAGTAACTGGTTGTAGCATGATAATAAGAAGAGATGCATTGAGGAGGGTAGAAAGGACAGTTTTACATTACCTACATCAGCCCTCCCGCAACCCCGGGCAGCACAGCATGGAGAAAGATACCATCTAATCACAGAAAAGAAAGGGAGGTGAGCATAGGACATTGTCTTGTACCCCAACACCTGGCCCACCACAATAAAACTCAGCACTGGAGAGCCCCCATGGATCCAGATTCCAGGCTGGTACAGGCAGACAGAGCTGCATCCCAGTGCCAGGCAGGACCACACAGCCCCAGGCTTCAGACTTCCATGGCATAATCAATTTCTGGCCCACCACAGCACCCTGTCAATCAGTAAGCCTGGGCTTCAAGTGTGCTCCAGCACCACACTGGCCTCAGAGGCCCTGAAATTCTGGTGTGCCCCAATACCTCACCAGCTCCAGTGACCCAAGGGGTTTAGAGCCATGCCAGGCAGCCTGCTCAGAATCTATAGATGGGTTGACTATCAAAGGGCTTTCCCAGACAATGCCAGTCTGCAATGACTGAAATAAGTACCTACTTCTTCAAACATGCAGACATTGATGCATGATCACAAAGATCAAGAACAATCAGGAAAACATGACATCACCAAAGGAACAAAATAAAGTGCCAATGACTGACCCCCCTACCCAAAAAAATCAGATGTATTAACCACCTGACAAAGAATTCAAAATAACTGTTTTAAGGAAGTTCATTGAACTTCAATAAAGTATCAAAAAACAATTCAACAAAATGAGCAAAACAATAAGTCATCAGAGAAAAAAAATTAATGGACAGATTGAAATTTTTAAAAATTAAACAAATTATATAGCTCAGAAATGCAATAAAAATGGAAAATGTAACTGAGAACATCAATAGCAGAATTGATCAAGCAAAAGAAAGAATTTGTAAACTCAAAGACAAGACAGACCTGAGTCTGTCAAAGACTTGAAAATATACAGTCATAAGGAGAAAAAAAAAGAATGAAAAGTAATTAAGAAAGCTTACAGGATTTGTGAGCCAGCATCAAAAGAGCAACTTTTTAAGACATAGGCATTATAGAACGAGAATGGAAATATAAAGGAATAAAAAAGTTTATGTAACAAAGTCAGAAGAAGTAAGACTTGGTAGCCAATTGGATGTGGAAAAGAATAGAAAAGAAAAAGTGTGTGGCTTGGGTGGATGTTAGGGTGTCATTAGCCAAGACAGGGAGAACATAAGTGAAGAGTAAGTGAATGTGTGTTCATGTGTGTGTGTGGATGTGCACACATGTGCATATGCAAGTGTGTGTGAGTTTGGGGCAAGGAGGTAGCAAATAGTAAATAATTGCTGTACTGGACATGCTGAGTTTGAAGAGCTGCAGGACTCTCAAGAGTACATGACCAGTAGGCCCTTGGGCATAAGGGTCTTGAACCCAAGACAATAGTCAGAGGGTCACAGTCTCAGATTGGGGATGCATCTGTCTGTACACAGATGGTAGCAGAAGCCTTGGGCAGGGATGGAGAGTCTCTTCCCTGTTCTCTCACTAAGTTATTGTGTCTGTTGTCCATTTCCTGACTTCTTCTTAATCACTGTTTTCTACCCTATGTTTCTTTACAAAAAAAATACTCAATTTTCCCCTTCTCAATTCCTTTCCAGCATCAAGTATGATTTACCTTTTGATCCATTCTTACCTTTATGACTCTCATTCATACACTTTTCCTTTTTTTCTTTTTTTTTTTTTTTACATATTTCCAATCACTTTTCTTCTATAATAAGAGCCCTCTTTCTTAAAACAGCTCTAAATGTAGAAATCATTCTAAATTAGGGACCTGTTTTTTTTTTAACTTTCTAACATTATCATGTAAAATTCATACATACACAAAAGGAGACAGTATTATAACAAACTCCCATATGCTTCAATAGGCAGCTATATTTTAAAAAATAAAGCAAAATCAGTGCATTACTACTGCAATCACATATCACCTCATTCTCCTCCTGTACCAGAAAATAATAAGAACAATAACAGCTTTTGTCTGTAGATGTTCACATTTTTTCCATTCTGAAATGTTTTGCCCTATGTGTATACCATTCTAGCAAACTTTCCACTTATTTTATCTTTATAACTGCCTACTGGGTAGTCAGGTGATATTACTTCACCCATCTGACACGAAAAAATACTTAAGACTCAGATTGAACAATTTACCCAAAATCACACACAGCCAGTCAGTGTCTGAGCCAGGCAACCTGATACATTCCTTCAACCCTACCTCGATAGTTTTAATTCACTAAGCATTACTTGAATACTAGTTGATAATAATGATCTTGTCCTTCTGTGATGGTATCTTATTCAAACAGTTCCTTGATTCAGCATTTCCAGAATCCTAATAAGAGCTGTGGTGAATTTGACATACACAGCTATTTAAAAGCCAATTAGTTGCAGGTAGGAACAAATCTTCCTTGACAGTATCAGTGGAGTTAGCCTTTCAGATTTTATTTCAAAAGATTTCAGTGTCACTCTCAACCAGGGTGATCACTTGGAACCCCAAGGGTGCTCTATGGAATCTGTAATGTTATGATATATATGTTTTCATCCACAGTTCCTGGCTCATGACTCCCATAGTCCTTGTTATAGTGTTGGGATACTTTAGGAATCAGGAGCAGGCCTCAGGAGACAGAATCTCTCTCTCTGACCTCCTCCTGTCCTTTCACCTGCGCACAGGAGGACTCTAATTTCATTGTGGGTCAAAAGACCCTCATTCCAGAGAGTATCATGCCCCACACCCAGGAGGAAGAAATGCTGCACAGAGAGGCCAAAAAGAATCCGGACAGGCCTTCCTCTGTTTAGATCGTGTGCTTTTTGTCCAATCACATTTCTACATAGTTGTCAATCATGCCTATGTAATGAAGCCTCCATACAAATCCAAGAGCACTGGCATTGCAGAGCTTCCAGATGGCTGAATACGTGGAGGTTGCTGGGGGTGGAGTGCCCAGGGAGGGCATGAAAGCTCTGTACTCCTTCCTACATACCACATCCTATGCATCTTTCATCCGAACCCTTTGTAATATCCTTTATAATAAACTGGTAAACTTAAGTGTTTCTCTGAGTTCTATTAGCTGCTTCACCAAATTAATCGAACCCAAAGAAGGGAGGGGCCGTGGAAACCCCAACTTGAAGCCAATTTGCTACTGGTGTCTGGGGTTGGGGCAGGGGGTAGTGTCTTGGGGACTGAGCTCTCACCCTGTGGGATTTGACTTTATCTCCTAGGAGGCAGATAGTGTCAGAAGCAGTGGTCTCCAACCTTTTTGGCACCAGAGACCGTTTTCATGAAAGACAATTCTTCCACAGACTGGGGAGGGGGAAGATGGTTTTGGAATGATTTAAGCGCATTACATCTATTGTGTACTTCATTTCTATTATTATTACATTGTGATATATAATAAAATAATTATACAACTTATCACAGGTTGGGGACCCCTGAATTAGAGGACACCCAGCTGGTGTCCACTGCTTTGTGTGTGCGGAAAACCCCACATTTGGTCACGGAAGTGCTCTTATGTGTTCATTGTGGTGGAGTTCAGAGGAAAATACAGTTTGGGGAGTGTGTTTCCCATAGCAGATACGTCTGTATAGGCCAGGATGAAAGTGGAATATACTACTATAGAGATGTGCTTCCTGGTTTGAGATGAGATTATGGGGTCCTCAAGTGGCAAAGGCCAGCTCACAGTGGTTAACCACCAGAAGCAAGGTAGACATAATATCCATAACGGGTAGCAGACAGCAGAGATAACATGGTAGTCTGAATGCTTGGACCTTCAGGGATCTAACAATGGCTCATTGATTATGGTTTTCCTGGGAAGGAAATAGATGGGTGACTTCTAAAATATTACCTGATCTGTGTAACAGGTAATCCAAGGCCAAAAATGGGATTTTAAGATCCACAATGCAGAGTCAAAACCTCTCATACAGTTTCCACAATGAAGCTAGTTCATGGACTTCAACCTTCTTAATGAAGAAGTTTGGGTCTCCTTGAGAAAGGACTATGTAACTCTGCACAAAGACATACTGAAAATATTTCTCCAACTCTTTCTTCTAAGGTAACTGAAAGCCATTCTCCAAAGTGACCACACACCGGAGAAAGGGAATTACCAAGATATTTCAAAGGATTCTAAACACAGGCTCTCAATTAACGCTGTTTTCTAGGGATTCAAAGCATCATTATGGTCTGTCAGTCAAAGTGGGGGCTAAGGGTAGTTAGTGATATCTGGAGTTTTGCCTCAAGTTCCTCTTGCAGTATGCCCAGTGGGACCCCATGGATTACCCTGTGGTTGCATCCCCTGTTCCTGAATATGTAATTGAAATTGACACACCTAGCTTTTGGCAGAATCCCCACCTTGGCTTTTAGCTCTCACACACTTATAGATGGAGAAAAAGTCGGGAAAAGCAGGAATCCATCCTATTCAGGAAAATTTAGCCATTATCAAAACATAAACAGTTTACAAATAGTACATTCTACAGCATTGCCTAAGTCAATTATGGTTTAAGATAAGAAATGTAGAAATTATTTCCTGAAACCAGAACCAATTGAATATATAGATTTTCTAATTTCTGTGCCATGAAGTATCTGCTAGTACTTGATCACCACAATTGTTAATGACCACTTCAATTTGCCCTCTGCTTCTCATCTGCTAAGGATAGCTAAATTCTCTGATTTTTGTTCTTCCAGCTCTTTGTTAGACATTGTATATTTTAAGTCAGTTTATATCCTTTAGAAATAGGCTCACTGATTAAACCTTGACCATTTCCTTTCTAGGTCAAAATACCTTATTTCTAATGGGACCATAAGCCAAACTGACTGTATGTCTTTACTCAAAGAAAACTAGGGGACATAACATAAAATTGCTTACCATCCATCTCAGCAATTTTTAAAATTGCCAAGCAAGAATTTTTACTTGAAGAATCACAGTATTTCTTAGTTTTACTATGTGAGATGGAGTCAATAGGTTTTCAATAAAATGTCTTTGTGTAAGCAAATATACAGAAAATTAGCAAACTGGAAACCATGTAGAGCCAAATTCTTAAGAGAAAATTCACTGCTTTGAAATATAATGACAATATTTTTTAAAAACCATTCCATCTTTATCCCCCACAAAGATAAAAGTAAATTGAGAAAGAACTAAACAGTTTTTTAAAAAAAAAAAAAAAACTTTTAAAGATGTACATTATGTAAAATACAGAATTTCAAAAAAATATGCTACAAGATTATGAGAAATAGGGTCTCCTATGCAGCATCATCTGGAAGGGAAGCCAGTAAATAAGAAAATAGTTACATTAGCAACTGCTTTTCTCCATTTCTTTTAAGAAAGGAAAGAAATGATGTTTGCGCAAGTGGGTTACCTCAGTTCCTTTTGTATGTTCACATCTAATCGCAACAGAATTTTATTGTTAGAACATAGCCATGAGTTTAACACATTAACTGTCAAGAGAGTTGTATTTAACCCACTTGAGGCCATGTGAAGCATATATGAAATCTTACTTGTTGATATTCTTATTGTTATAATTAATATTGACCAGTTTAATTCTAAAAAAGGATTAGATAAATAGAAGTCAACAAATTTCATTTTTCTATTTATGTTTACCTTTAAATTGCACTCGAAGTTTTTATTCTATTTTCATAATAAAACACTGTGGCCCCAAGGAAAAGTTTGTTTTGTTGTGTGTGGCAGTCAATGTGTTAAAATGAAATGAAAATTAGTAATTAGTTTACTATTCAGGCTATTTCCCTTTTTTTTTTTTTTTTTTTTTTTTTTTTTTTGAGACAGGGTCTCGCTCTGTCACCCAGGCTGGAATGCAATGGCATGATCATAGCTCACTGTAGCCTTGAATTCCTGGGCTCAAGTGATCTTCTTGTCTCAGTCTCCCAAGTAGCTGGGACTACAGGTATGTACCACCACCCCCAGCTAATTTTTGTCTTATTTTTGGAGAGACAGAGTCTCACTGTGTTTCCCAGGCTGGTCTTGAATTCCTGGCCTCAAGCAACCCTCCCACCCTTGCCTCCCAAAGTGCTGGGATTACAGGTGTGAGCTACCACACTTGCCCTTATTTTCATGCATTATATATTCCTTGAAAATGTGAAAAAATTTAATAGATATTGTAAAGATAAAAGTTTTATTCATAAAGCTAAAAATTATATACTAACTTTCAAAAACCTTTACCTACATATGCTTAATATTTTATACATGATCTCTAATTTTGTTATTTTTCTTCACATATGAACTCAGTGTATGTGAACTTGAACTGGCACTCAATGAGTATGAGATTGATACTAATGATTTGACACTTTAAGCCTTTAGCTAATAATTTCCAACTTTATCTGCATTATTTTAATTTTATGAGCCTAAACATTTTAGCAATAATATGAACATCTTCACTTTTATTATTTCTCATGCATTTTGAAGAATACAGGCAAAATATCCAGTTTTCCCAGGACCATTTACTGAAAAAGATATCCTTTCCCCAATTGATAATCTTGGTGCCTTTGTCGAAAATTAGTTATCTATAAATGCATGGATTTATTTCTGAGTTCTCTATTCTGTTGTCCCTTGCTCTATGTGTCCGTTTTTATACCAATACTATGCTGTTTTGGTTACTACAGCCTTGTCATATATTTTTAAGACAGATAGTGTGATGCCTCCAGCTTTGTGCTTTTTGCTTGGGATTGCTTTGGCTATCTAGGATCTTTTGTGGTTCCATGTGAATTTTTGTATTGTTTTTTCTATTTATGTGAAGAATGTCATTAGACCCATATCTCTCATCTACAAAAGTCAACATTAAATTCAATAAAGCCTTAAAAGTAAGACTCAAAACTATATAACTTCTAGCAGAAAACAGGGGAAATGCTTTGGGACATTGGTCTAGACAAAGGTTTTATGGCTAAGACCTCAAAAACACAGACCACAAAAACAAAAATAGAGAAATATATTGAAACTAAAAATCCTCTGCACAGCAAAGGAAATAATCAACAGTGTGAAAAGACAACCAGAATGGGAGAAAATATTTGCAAAGTATTCATCTGACAAGAGACTAATACCCAGGATATAAAAGGAACTCATCCTTTTATACATCCTTGAGAAAACAACTTATCAGCAAAAAATAAATAAATAAAACAAATAAACCCCATAAAAAGTGGGCAAACAATCTGAATAGATATTTCTCCAAAGAAGACATACAAATGGCCAACAGGTATATGAAAAAAATGCTCAACCTCATTAATCATCAGAGAAATGCAAATCAAAACCACAATGAGATATCATCTTACCCCAGTAGAATGGCTATTATGAAAAAGACAAAAAATAACAAATGCTGGAAAGGATGCAGAGAAAAAGAAACTCTTATACATTTTTGATGGGACTATAAATTAGCCCAGCCATTATGCAAAACAGCATGGAGATTTCTCAAAAAACTAAAAATAGAACTACCATATAATCCAGCAATCCTACTACTAAATATTTGTCCAAAGGAAAGAAAATCAGCATATCAAAGGGATACCTACCCTCCCATGTTTATTGCAGCATTATTCACAATAACCAAGACATAGAATCAACCTAAGTCTCCATCAACAGATGAACAGATTAAAAAAATATGATAAATATATACAATGGAATACATTAGGTCATAAAAAAGAATGAAATCCTGTCATTTGCAGCAACATGGATGGAACTAAAAAGACATTTTGTTAAGTGAAATAAACCAGGCAGAGAAAGACAAATATCACATGTTCTCACTCATATGTGGGAGCTAAAAAGTTTCATCTCATGAAGGTAGAAAGTAGAATGATAGTTACCAGAGGTTATGAAGGGTGTGTGTGGTGGAGGGAGTGCAGGGATGAAGAGAGGTAGGTTAATGGGTACAAACATATAGTAAGAAGGAATAAGTTCTAGTGTTTGATAGCACAGTATGGTGACTATAGTTAACAACAATATATCATATATTATATTTTAAAATAGCTAGAAGAGAGAACTTGAAGTGTTCCCAACAAAAAGAAATGATAATTGTTTGAGGTGATAGATATCCTAAATACCCTGACTTAATCATTACACATTCTAAGAATGTATTAAAATATCACACATAACCTATAAATGTGTACAAATATTATCTATCAATAAAAAATTCCTCAAAAAAGGCAATGAAAAGTAAAATGCTCATATAATTATGTAATCTGCAACTAATATTTTTCAATATTAAAATTTTCTGAGAGCCTATTTTATGTCAATACTACATAAAACATTTTTATATGCACTACTCTATTTAATACTGCAATACAATGAGATGCTATAATCATTACATTTGAAATTGAAGCTTAGCAAGGTAAAGTAAATTACATATGATTTCACACCTAGTAAGCAAGAGGAACCATTTAAAAAGGTGGCTTGATTGCTGGTTATCTCTGTGTAATATTTTGAAAAATTAATTGTCCGGCTGACATATTAAAAATCTGAATTTAGTGCAGATAAGAAAGTTTAGAGGTGTTTATGTTGATTATATCAATGTTGAATATATGAACTTGAAAGCTGCATATTTTCTTACATAACTATATTACTTTACAGAGAGCCACAATAGAAGGAAATGCAGACTGAGGAGTTGCAGTATTAATTACTAAAATATCTACTTTTTATCAAAGTGGAAAACATATCTTTGTAAAATTAAAAATAAGACAATATAAATTTTTCTTCAGTATGCATTGCAATTGTATTTCTGGAATATTCAGTGTATATTAAAGCTCTGAAAAAAAGACTTTGTATTGATGCAAAACCAAGTTAGGTTTTAGGCTCAAATAATTGTAAAGGCAGTTCTCACCTAGGTGAATGAGTGATAGAATATTCAGGAGTTGTACAGAGCAGCATATGGTAAAATTACATGGTTTATCAAACTTTCCTGGACAGAGCTGGATAGCTAACATCTTGGTTCCACCCATAAAACAGCAGTAAAGTTCTCCAATTATTGTGGCAACCCAAAACACCTCCACATATTTCAGAAGCAATCCCTAGGCGGTCAGAATAGCACTGTGGAGAACCACTGGTCTAAAGCTTTGCATCTTGCCTATCTGTCTGTGACCCAAATTCACTGAAAAACTGCTTAGACCAAGTTTTTGATTGAGCTGTAAAGTTTTTACAATGAATGTAATCAAGAGTTTCAAAATAACCTTCCGTGTGTTTTACAGTTCATGACAATTTGCTGTCTCAAGAAAGGGCATAAAAGCAGAATTAAATTTATGGGTGTAACTACCCTTATTAACTCATTTACAAGTGAGCCAAAAGTAAAGTGCTAATTAAAAATAGCTTCTAGTGGGGCAGTTTCTTTTATATCTGTACCTCACTTTGAAATACATTTAGTACCCTGTTTATCACCTAAAGTTTCTATTCCCATCTACTTGCTTGAAATGTTCAATTGCATTTCATGGCACTTTTAAACTTAATTAGATTTTTGCAACAGAGTAGGTCTGTCCTTTACGGTAAGGCATTTTTTGCAATCAATCTGATTTTCATATGAAAAGGAGCTTACAAGGTTTTATTCTTCTCATCTTTCAAAAGATGAGAAGAATTTCTCATCTTCTTTATTTGTTAATCAATCAATCAATTAATGCTTGTTCCCTATGGCTAATATTAAGGGAAAAAAGCTTGTGGCAAGAAATACATTTAAGCTTGAAGGAAAAGATTTTAATCCCTTGAGATGCCATCTAATCCTAGAACTCTCTAATTCATTAAATTCTAGGCAATGAAAAAATATAACTCATTTTGAATTAAAGCTACTTGAAATTACTCAGCTTTATGTTTCTTCTACCATTCATTATGTTGACCAGAAAATCTATATTCAATCTATATATGCTACACTACATATATAATCTATATGCTGTATAATGGATATAAGAATAATCCTGAGCTTAATAAAGTAATTCTCATCTCTAATTTTGTCTGCCACAGGAAGTGAATTTCTTTTCCTATTTTTAGTTGCTTCTATATATTTGTGGCAACTGACAACTCTCAATTTACAGCAGTAAGAGGAAAAGCCATAGACAAGCACTATCTGCTACAATCATCCTAGACTACGTTTCTTTCCCCCCATTTCTCAATCCTCAAATATGCCAGAGCTGACCTTGCCCAGTTTTGAAAATAATCCACCAGACGAGCCTATCCTCAGTGGTGTCTCCAGCCAGCCAGCCAGAAACCGGAAGTCATTCTTGACATATCTCTTCCCTCTCTGATTTTCAATTCACAAAGTCCTTGAAATTTTACCCACTAAAAAGCTTTATGATCCACCCACAACTGCTCATCTTTTGCAACAGCCACCTTTTCTAAACTACCATCACTTCTTGCTTGGCATGACACAATAGACCCAAAATGTCCATTTGTATCTGTGTTGCTCCCCCAATTCCTCCCCAGAATATTTTCAAAATGAAAATATAAAAGTATGATTTCTCTGCTTAAAATGCTTTAATATCTTACAATTTCTTAGGAAAAAAAAAGAGAAAGAAAAGAAAAAGTCTTTCACATGGACTACAGAGCCCTGTATCAGTGACCTTTGTCTGCCTTTCCTACCTGACCCTATTACACACTTAGGCTTGCTACATCCATTTCTGTGACATTGCCTACTTTCAGTTCCTCACTCTAGAAATGCTTCCTCCAGAACTTTGAACATGTCATTTCTTCTGCCTGGAATTCTCTTCCTCACCTGGAGAGATGGTATAATGAGAACAGGGAAAACAGGAGCACTGGAACAGATTGTATGGGTTCATATGACAGGTGTGCCATTTACTAGCTGTATAATCCTACACTCTCTGGGAATCACAGTTTTAATACCTGTAAAATAGGGACTATAACAAACTCTATATCATAGAGCTATTCTTACAATGAAAAGATTTGATACATATAAAGCATTTAGAAAATATTGGGCACATAGGTAGTAAGCCCTCAATATTGTCAGAAGTCATCCCTACTCTCTTTACCTAATTAACCCCTACTAATCCTTCAGGTCTCAGCTTAAAAGTTGCTTTCTAATAGAAGAATTCCCTGAGCTTCCTAACCTCACCAGGTGAAACTCCTTGTTGAACAGTCTCTTAGCACTGTATATCTCTCATTCACAGGGATTGTTACAGATGCAGTTTTAGATGTCTTTTTTATTATTATCTGGTTAGTATCTGACTCTCCACTGGATATAAACTCCTCAAGGGCAGGAAATATTTCTGAATTTGTCCAAAATTATATCCTCAATACTTAGCTATCACAGTTCCCAGAACCAATTAGCACATAGTAGATATTTGCTGAATAAATGAATGTTCTACCTTCTTTCTTGCTTGTCTTCTTTTCCCAATTATTTGTTTTTAATTCGTCAAAGTCATTTTGATAGCTATCTTATGGAGTGGCCTTCCCCAAATCTCCCTGATGGGATTAATTTTTCCACCCTCTGTTCTCCCATTGCTGGAACAGAGAATACTTGCTACCTTTATGGAGAAGCACATCCATAACATCTCATAGTCATGAAACACAAACAAGCAATAACTTCTCAAATAAACAACAAAAAAACTCTACATTTTTTAAAAACAAGGTTACCTTGTCATTCTAGTCTCCAAAATAAGTGAAACCTTGAGCCTTTTCCATAACTGATTCTCTAAAAAAAAAACTTCTTTCTAACTTTTGCAATACTGATGTCTGAAAAGTATATGTATGTGTGTGTATTCACAATGTTTGTGGATATGACAAAAATTACTGTTTTCCACCATGATCTGTCAATGTAGTAGAATGTTTTCAGTTCTTCACCCTCCCTCCATCCTTGCCTTTTGGCACACGGCTTTGCAGTTCCACCCAGTGGAGGTAAGTATACTTGCCCACACTATTGGTGTTGGGCTGACCACATGACTTGTTTTGACCAATGGGATGTAAATAAGAGTGACAGCTTGCCAGTGTATATACCCCAGTCCTCGAGAGACACAGGCTCTATCTATTCACCCCTGAGCTTTCGTCATCACCTGAAAGGACATTCCCCAGCTAGCCCACTGAAACCTGGAGAAGATTTGTGGCCAAACAGAAGCTTGGCACCACCAGCTAATTCCAGACTAGAACTCACATGCCCCAGCTGACACTTACATGCTTGTTAAAGCTACTAGGTTTTGTAGTGGTTTGTAACACAGCATTTTGACAAGAGCTGGCTGGTAAACATGATCATCTTAGCAATCTTGTGGGGAATATTTTCTTTAAATACTCACTGTATTTTTATGAGCTGGTCCTTTTAAAGCCTTATCTTTCTTGCAATCTTAGCAAATAAACTTTTTTTTCCTTTTCTAAACACTTTATTACTAGTCATCCTTGACCAGAGTAATCCATAAAACTGCATTCAACATCAGTTTTTAATTGCTGGGGGAGTGGTTTATTCCTGAGCCAAGCTTGCCTGTCTGATGTTTGCCCCTTGGGATGAGTTGTCTCCTAGGAGATCATCTAGATAGACTGCTGGCAGGCCACTGCTCCACCATTTCACCAAACAATCCCAGACCACACACCATTAAGTCCAGAATATATTTTCATGCTTCCTTACCTTCACTCCTGCAGTTCAATCTACTTAGAATGTCTTTCTCTCTCTTTTCTAGCTGGTGCAGTACCAGTCATAGTACAAGGCCCAGATGAAGTGTTGCCTCCTCCATTCAGTGGGTTTACAGACAACTCAGCAAGATTAAGCCCTATCTTACCTGTGTTCCCATAACACTCCACCCATTTCTATTTTCTTCATCCTAGACTATGCACCACTTTTCAAGCACATGGACTGTGTCTATGTCTCCAGCACCAAACAGTGCCTAGGACATCATCCATTCTCAGTAAAAATTTACCTAATTAGATTGAATTAAATGGAATTTTCTATGTGTGTTTCTCCTAATAAAGTATTAAAAACTAAAACTTCTTTATATCTGTCCATAGTACCCAACAGAGTACTCTGAACATAAAAATATTTAATAAATGCTTATTGACTTAGACTTTATTGAATTTATGGTTTATATGGTTGACAAGACTGCCCAAAGTGCATTTTCTGGAAATAGAGATGGTTGCCACTGGGACACATTGAAAAATTAGAGTTTTTAGGAAGGATTCGAGTAAGTAAGTAAGGTGAGCCTAAACATTGGGCTAAACTTGTAAGAAAGATTAATGTGCTCTCTATATATGTTAATGGACAAATAAAATGTGGTCTACAATTTCTAGCTTAATGGATTTGTGGGAATGATTTAGGGTTTGATTTTTGTTTTAGAAACATTTAGAAGAGGAAATATTCACTGACTGTATGTCATTGCTACAGGAAGCAACAATTTCCAAAGACAATAAAAGGATACATGCTGCTCCTGACATTATATTTTAAATAAGTTATATGGACTATAGGTTAAATAGTCTCCCATGCAAGATTAATATTTGTCAAACACACACCTTTCTGCACCCTCTTTCCAATGACACCAACTACACCTTTGATATCCCATCCTATATTCTATACCAAATGTCTCGACTGTGGAAACTTGGAATGGGAATGGCAGTATAGAAAGTAAAGAGAAAGAAAGGAAGAAGAAAGAAAGGAGAGGGATACAGGTGAAAGAACAAAGTAGACAAGTTAAGGACAGAAAAGGGAGACTCACGAAGGTACCGTAAGCTGATCAATTTCTATATTTTCCCCTAACAAGAAAATTACTTTTCCATGTTCTTGTATCATTTGGTCACTTGACTTGCCTGCCCCCAATTCTGTTACGTTCATAGTCAAGAATTTCAGTTCTGGGTTTGTGTAGATATTCACTGCTTTCTCTGTATCTTTTCTTTTCTTTTTTTTTTTTTCCTTGACTTAACTTTTTTTTCCCCCTAAGACAACTGTAAATCTTACTAAGTGATCTGCTCTCCCTCATGTCCAGGCTGCTATTCTGCCAGCATGCTTCAGTTTAGCCATGACAGTTGTTTATGGCCAGTATGCATTCTAATTAATAGTCTCATATTTCCTGAATCATATCCTGGATTTTTGTCTCTTATTATTTGAGTATTTCTTCCAAATGTTTTCAGTGTGTATCTTTGTATAGCAAATTTTCTGAGGTCCTTTATGCCTGAGTATATTTTCATTCTTCCCTGACATCTGAATAACAATTAGGATGCATTGATATAAAAATTTTAAAGGCAATGCTATCTGCTTTAAAAGCGTTTCCTCATTATCTTTTTTTAAATCTATTGCTGCTAACGAGAAATCTAATGTCAATCTGATTCTTCTTAGAAATTTGATGTCAACCTGATTCTTGGTCCTTTTTAGGTGATTTGTTTGAATATTCTAGAAAATATTAGAATTTTATATTTGTGTTTGATATTGTTAAATTTTACATAATGTGTGTTAAATTTCACATAAGTTTATTTTCATAAGAGACTGAAAATCATATTGGAGAAAAATGACATTAAAGGAAGGTAGGTAAGTCAGCTTAAAATAATAACAATTTCTCATGAGTCATTAGGGACACTAAAAAGCATAGAGTTTCTCTCAGATTTGCCCCAACCTGTCTTCCCATGAACTCACATACTACTCCTATGGCAGTGAAGGTTGTTAGAGAAGACCAAAAGAGCTGCTTGCACTAAGACTTCTTTAAAACACAGCCTCGAGGTGGAAATCCTTTGATATCCCTCTAGCAGAGTAATAGACAAGAAAAGGGGAATAAGGCATTGTATGCCTGCTCTGTACCCACCCCCATGGAGTTTGGTTCTGGGACTTCTTACCATAGGACACTAGGGAGACTCTGCACCTCCAGAGTTCCAAGGCATCTACAGCCCCAACAAAGACAGCCACTCCCGGTATAAGCAGCAATGGTGCCTGGAAGCTTTGGTGGTGGTGTCTGGCAGAAGCAGCAGCAGGAGCAGGAAGAAGTGGTGGTACGGTTTGGATAGGGCAGCACCATTGGAGATGGCCTAGAGCATAGCTGAAGGAAAGCATGTAGACATTGCAAACTAGACCTCTACCCAGATTCACAAGCTTATATAGGATGCACCCCCACTACCCAGCCTGGACTCCAGAGATTCTTAGGGAAATACACCAAGTGGTGAGGCTCTACAGTAGCAGACAAGGTAAGGGTCAACAAAGTGCAGATTAGGAAATATAATTCCATGAAATTTAGATGGTGCTACTGGGAAATACTGGGGTGAGTATAGGCAAGAAATAGTCTTCAAAAAAAGATTTTGATTGTTAAATATATTATTCTATACTAACCTCAACCTATATCACTGTAGCATTTAATTATAAAAATTTGAAAGCAATCAAACTACTAATATTGAACCATCACATCTCCTGGCATACATAACTTAAGAAAAGTTTATTTATCACCTATCATGCACAAAATAATGTGCTAAACATTATGGGAGAGACTAAGACCAAAGACAAGTTCTTGACCCATAAGAATTGTCTACTGCAGAGCACGAGAGAAGTTTTCAGGTAACTACAGCAAAAACTACCATTGAGGTTCTAGGTTCAGAATTAATTAGGCCATCACATTTCTCTCCAAACATTAATTCTTATTTTACAGAACATATAATCTTAGAATTCTAAGCTGATATAGAAGATGCAAGATAAGATCATAGATAACAGAATTTGAATCTGTCTGGGAACTTCCTGGCTAAGCTAATCATGATAACTCCTAGGAGTTGCTCAGCAGTTACTGTTGCTGAACCCCAAACAAAAAAATAAAGCCTCTGATGTGAGTACCTTGATAGTTATTGACCTCTATATTTCTAAAGTAGAATACCACAAAGAGTTTATTTGAGAATTCTGATTCTACAATATTTGGTAGAATGAACAATTCTCTGAAAGTTGGAATGTAGCTCAAAATTCCATAGAAAATATTAAATTCTAGCAGATTGTATAAACAGTACACTTTGGCAGTAGAGAATCAGCTGCACAAAATGGCTTTGTCCTTTTAAAATTGATCAAGAGTCATGAAGCCAAAAAGGTAAATAGCAAAAGGATTGACCAGGGGCAGAACCAGCCTGGACAACAGACTCTCCTCATTTTTGTGAGCTTACTACTCTCAAGCTCAATTCTAACCCTGGGTCAAATCTATGTCACTTCTTCCAAAGACTTAGAGTTAAAAAAGGTAAATCTATCTTATTTTCCTTAAAATCTGTCTTATTTAGTATTGTTATTATCTGATCACAGGGACTATTGATGACTATAAGAAAAAGTACAGATAAATGCATAAGCATGGATACAGAGCTGTAAGTTTTCCCAACGTTTTTATAGCTCAAGTGTTTCTATCCATAATTCATTTGGAATATAAGTTTAATTGTTTTCTTTATTTTGATCACAATGAAAATTTTCCTATCAAGCTACCAATATTAAATGTATAACTAAGCATCAAAATCTATTTAATGTGAATTTTACACTTAAAACAATCAGGAATTTATTTTTAAATGTTAACTGGTGAAATTCTAGTTTTTTTTATTATAACTTAAAGCATGTATTTAACTTTTTAAATTATACCTACTTGTAATCAGCCTAAAATAAGATAGCCCAAGCCAGTGATTTAGTTTATTTTACACTTTGGATGCTTGTTTATAGTTGATCAATTTTCCAAACATTGCCTTAATGAATAAACCTAGCAAGTGTGCATACAGATAGAGGCATAAGGACCATCTGTTGGGTATGGTGTGCACTGTCTGGGGTACGGGCATACTTGAAGCTCTGACTCGGGTGGGGCAAAGGCAATACGTGTAACATAAACATTTGTACTCCTGTAATAATCTGAAATAAAAAATTAATTAATTAAAATATAAAACAAAATTAGCAAAAAAAAAAAAAAGACCATCTTTGCAGATGCCAATTTAAACCCATTTCCTGCTTAGGATAGCATTACTGCTCAGGATGCCTTGGTCACTATTGGAACTTAGTACACTAACGAAATATACAATTGGCCCCCCCACCTAAATCTACATTTCTCAACTCCAACTGTAATATATTCAAATAGAATTCTTTTCACTGGAATTTTATAAACAAACAAAATATTGAAAAAAAACCAAACCACAACTTAGATAAACTAGTTACAAATTTGTTAAAACTTAAAGGTTCAAATAATTCCATACTTCATTCAGGATAGGCTCTCGAGTTCTATCATCAAGCCACTAGCTCTGTGGCCCAGAACTGTTCTGGTTTCCCATGTTTTATCTGTATTTCCACATCTATTAATACTTTCTTCATAACTTTGTGGAGGAGAGCTGACAGCCCCATACCTCCACAAAATATCTCGTTTTATAATGCAAAATGTGTCTTGTCTTAATTATAAGAGTTTCTGCAGAACTTCTCTGTGATATCTGCTGACCCTTCTTCACACCTTAGCTTTCCCTGACTGTGTCTACTGTTGTGACCACAGCATCACAGCCTCGCAGCTTCACAGCCTCTAGCTGACAACCTGACTTTACTGTGTGATTGCTCAGACTTTTTGATTCTGTTCATATTTTTAGGAACCTTTCATTTGCTCCTGTAGTTTGGGAGAGTAAAAACTAGATTCCTGACTGATGGTCTCTGATCATTGGTATGTGGTTGTAAGTCCCAAATGTTTACTAAAATAATTAATGTTCTGGGGTAGGAGGATTAGAACTTTTTTAAAAAAATTTAAGTCTATAGAGGTGATCAGAGTCAGATTCATTCATTCATTCATAGATTCATTCATCTATTCTTCCATATAGATAAAAGGAATCTTTGTAACCATCCAGTTCTGCTCTTTTACAGATGAGGAAACTGAGGCTAAGAGATGTGGGGGAAGTCCTGTAGTCACAAAGGGTCAGAGCACAGTGTGATGCAGTGCAGTGTGCCCTCTGCTCAGGGCAGCAGCCCCAGGGAGCCCACCACAGGGTGGTCAGCACCACTGTTTGCTCAAGTAGCAGTAAGGGACCCCAGGCACATGGGGACCTCACTGACCATAAACATAGAGGCTTTGCAAGGTCACTGCTACCACACAGAAATACATCTCAGACCCCATACGAGACCTTAACACAGCTCCCATGTGGCAGCACTGCTTGACTGGCTTTGGAAAGACATTATCAAACCAATAAACAAGAGAAAGTTTTTACTTCAAGGTCAAAGAAGTTTGCATACCAAAGTCAAGGGGCTGGAACCTCAGTAATGTCCTAATAGTCCAGAAAGATATTCATCCCTGTGAGTAGTGAGAAATGTTCAAATTTAAGTGGCAAAATGTTGTCAAAGTTAAAACAAAGGGTTCTCTTTTATTTAAAGCCCTTCCTGATTCACTCTGGGTGGTGAGTAATATGTCTTCAGGTGGGAGGGGGATTGACATGCAATTGTAGATGCCTGGCAATGGTTTTCAGCCTGTACCTGCCTATCAGAATACAAACAATGTATGGTAAAGCTGAAAAGCCAGAAAAAAGTAAATAAGAGGAGTATTTAAGGTCACTGCAATCCCAAGGTGACCAAATACTGGGCACAGAATAACTAGTTTTCAAAATAAGTGCAGTAATTCATCAGCTGTTATGTACAAGGGCCAACCTTGGGAGTTAATAGGGGATGTGCTTAGAAAAACATCATTTGTGTTACCCTTAATACAATGCTATATGACAGTACATACTTAATAAATACTTTTGGTCATTCTGATGAGCTGAGTCTTACCTGTAGTGAGAGTTACAGTAACAGCAGTCAGAATTAAGAAAGCTAAAATTCTCATTATATGAAGACCATAGAATTATTAAGAGACAGTCTTTGTATTCTTTTAAAAAGTAAAAATCCAAGATCTGTTAATGGTTGGATGAGACATGCCAGGAAATTTTTTTCCACATTTCAGCAGGGAGTATAAAAACTTAATACAGTTTAATAATTCAAGAACATAAATTGGACATTAATAAATAATTTTTAAGAATAAATTTAAGTAGCTAATAAACATATAAAACTTCCAATCCAAGTAACAACCCAAAATGTAAATTAAAACATAATAACTAAATTAGCAGAGATTAAAAAGAAAGTAATGCCCAATACTGATGAGGGTGCAATAAAGTAGGCAATCCTCGTTTGCTGGTAGAAGTGTTAATTAATTTACTCTTTCTTGGGAAAAAATAGCAACATATGTCAAGAGCCTGAACTTGCTTACAGCTTTTAAACCAGTGATTCTATTTATAGTTATCTTGTATGGAGAAATAATTTTAAATACAAAGCTTTATGTAAAATTTGCTTATAATAGCATTATTTTCAATAATAAAAAATCAAAACCAACTTAAATGTCTATATATGGTTGGATTTCAAGAGTAATTAATAAAATACATAAAATACCCAAACATATATACACAAGAAAAATGTTTAAATACTAGAAGAAAAAATTTTAAATATCTAGATGATAATATTCTCCAAATTTTATGATTAATATGATGAAGTAAAATCTTGGAAAAAGGGTAAATTTTCTGAAATAAAAAGACACCCACTAAACACTCCTTGGAAGGAGGTTTTTATATATTAGAGTTTTATCCCACTAAGACGAACTTCCTGGGCCCTTATACGGGTTCTGGACAGCCATACGGAACCTTGATACTGAACCCAGTCTTTGTCACGAGTACCTGCTCCCTGTTCTCTGTGATAAACTGGGCCAGACTCTCCAAGGGTTAAAAGCCCTGCACAGACACTTCTCTTCATCATCCTCATTTGTGCTCCTTTTCCTTATTTCATGCCAGGCTACTCCAGTCATTGGCTGCATTGAAAATATTACTTGCAGTCCTGTAAATCTTATAGCTGAAAACTAAAAACATACATCTCTTAGTGCTAAATGGTTTTATTCTATTATTCAGTTACTTGATTTGTTCCTACCAGTTAGAATATAGGCCCCCTGCTAGAGAGCTCAAAACATGAATAGAGATTTCTCATTTCTAGTATACCTAAGCATACACTCTGAAACATGAGAACTCCATCTGTCTCTTGGTAACAGTTTGCTAATTTGTAAGTCAAAAAAAAAAAAAAAATACAGCTGGCAATGTCAACTGGCATGAGGAATGTTGCCCTGTCCACTTCCCTAAGAAATTCTTACAGAAAGAATGAAAGCCATTTTCCTTCCTTCTCCAGTCCCACTGATCACTGTGGGCAAGATATCCATGTGGCACCAGGTAACAGCACAGCTGGGAGTAAACCTGCTGAAAAATAACCAGTGAATGCCTCAGTCTGAAACAATGAAACCCATGATTCTTCCAAAATATGTTTGTATAACAATTCCAAATATGGAGCATAATTATAAGCCAGTTATACGACATAAGCCTTTTGGTATTCGTGATTGTTTCATTTTAGGCATGTGTTTTGAACTGTACCCTAGCCAATTTCATGTAATAAGCCACATCATAAAGGAATGTTACCATATTGAAAAATGGAGTGTGCTCACTGTAGGTGAAACTTAGACACTTTGATCATGGTAGAAAAGTGACCTTATTAAAGAATAAACTGGTTATATGAATTTTTTTTTAGCATAACCATTAAAGACAAATTTCTCCAAAGCACCAATACATTTTGAAACCATAGAAGGCTTAGAGCAGTTGACAAAAATATACAGCATTGTGGAACAAAATAATGTCTCTTCCACAGACAAGACTGTATTGTTTATCATTATTTTTGATGATTTGGAAGGAGATTCATCAATGCCCTGAGAGTTAAATGCCCTTTCTCCTACTTCCTTCAGTATCATTTGTCACAAAACAGGCACTTGCTTCAAAACTATTGAAGGTTTTTCCAGAATGACATGTTGTTTCTTGCATTCTTGTGAACTTACTGCTCTCCCCTATTAATTGCCTGAATGTTTTGAAGCTAAGGTTTTTCTTTGCAGATCCTATTCATTGTCATACAGGGAAATGATTTTTTTTTTTTCTGAGAGAAGAAAGGATGCTACAATGAAGAAAGTGTTTCTATTATTTGCTCAGGCTACAATCTGAGAAAAAAAGAGAGAAGAAAAAGTGAAATGGAAACAACAAATGAGTAACTGAAGCAGAAGGGAAAGTTAAGAGTGAAAATGTCCCTAGGATGCAAGAAAAGATGAAATAGTCCTAACAGCAGCAGACCTTTGAATAAACTCTACAGACCTGAAGGAACATTAATCACAATGAAAATAAAATTGTTATAAGAAAATAGGAGGGAGAGTAGTAGAATTGAAAATGGTATGCAAATAAAAAAGAAAAAATATTCAGATTAAAAACACGGATTTGAAGAAATGAAGTGAGCTTGGTGCTTATACTTACCAGTGTTTCGTCATTTGGTAAAATTTGTGTCACTGCTTTAATTGGCAACACTCCACAGAATATGAGAGCAGAACACACTACAAAACAATAGAACAAGACAGCAGCTAAGCAGGCTCCATGAGCTTCTTCTGCCCCCTTGTCCAATCCAAGTATAAAGTAGCCAGTCTTCATCACTTTCCCTCTGTAACCTCTGGGTGCACAATTTTATATGAAGCACTTTTTAAAATTATTATTTCAAAATATTACAGGGGTACAAATGTTTTTGTTACATGTATCAATTTTGTCAAGGTTGTAAGTGTGCCTATCACCCAGATAGTGTTCATTGTACATGTTAGGTAGGTTTGCACCCATATCCTCCCATCTCCTCCCCCAGGCTTGATTTCCACTGAGTTTTACTTCTCTCTATACACATGTGTGCTCATCAGTTAGTTCCAATTTAATAGCAAGTGCATGCGATATTTGTTTTTTCATTGTTTATTCACTTAGGATAATGGTATCCAGTTTCATCCAAATTGCTGCAAAAAGCCTTAATGCATCCTTCTTCATGGCAGATTAGTATTCCATCGTATACATATACCACATTTTGTTAATCCACTCACAAATTGATGGGGACTCAGGTTGATTTCACATCATGGCAATTGTGAATTGTACTGCAATAAACATTTGAGTGCAGGTGTCTTTTTGATAAAATGGCTTCTTTTCCTTAGGGTAAATAACCTGTAAGGGGACTGCTGGATCTAATAGTAAATCTACTTTTAGTTCTTTGAGGAATCTCCATACTGTTTTCCATAGAGATTGTACTAATTTGCAGTTCCACCAACAGTGTTTAAGTTTTCCTTTCTCTCTACATCCATACCAGCATCTATTCTTTTTGGACTTTTTAATAAAAGTCATTCTAACTGGGGTAAGGTGATATCTCACTGTGGTTTTAATTTACATTTTCCTATAATTAGTGATATTGAGCACTTTATCATAGGTTTATTGGCCATTTGTCTTTCTTCTTTTGAGAAGCTCTGTTCATATCTTCTACCCACTTTTGAATGGGGTTGTTTGATTATTTGTTGCTGATTTGCTAGAGTTCTTTTTAGATTCTGGTTATTAGCCCTGTTATCAGTTGTATAGCTTGCGAATATTTTCTCCCATTCTGTAAGTTCTCTATTTCCTCTGTGGATTATTTCATTTACTATGCAGAAGCCTTTTAATTTGATCAAGTCCCATTTATTTATTTTTGTTGTTGCTGTGATTGCCCTTGGGGTCTTCTTTATAAATTCTTTGCCTAGGCCAATATCTAGTAGAGTTTCTCCAACATTTTCTTCTAGAATTCTTATGGTTTCATGCCTTACATGTAAGTCTTTTGTCCATCTTGAATTAATTTTTGTGAGTGGTAAGAGACATGGATCCTGTTTCATTCTTCTGCATGTGGCTATCCAATTTTCCCAGCACATTTTATTGAAGAGGAATTCTTTTCCCCAGTGCCTATCATTCTCTGCTTTGTCAAAGATCAGTTGGCTATATGTGGATGGTTTTATCTCTGGGTTCTCTGTTCTGTTCCATTGGTCTAAGTCTCTATTTTTGTGCCATTACCTTGCTGTTTTGGTTACTATAACCTTGTAGTATAGTTTGAAGTCTTGTAATGTGATGCCTGCAGATTTGTTCTTTTTGCTTAAGATTGCTGTAGCTATTTGGGCTCTTTTCTGGTTCTGAATGAAGCATAGAATTATTTTTTCCAGATCTGTGAAATATGATGTTGGTATTTTGATGAGGATTTCATTGGATCTGTAAATCACTTTGGGTAGTATGTACATTTTAACAATGTTAATTCTACCAATCCATGAGGTTTTTGTATTTGTGTCATCTGTAATTTCTTTCCTCAGTGTTTTGTAGTTCTCTTTGTAGAGATCTTTCACCTCCTTGTTATTCCTAGGTAGTTTATTTTCTTTGTAGCTATTGTGAATGGTATTGAGTCTTTGTTTGACCCTCTGCTTGACTGTTATTGGTGTATAGGAATGCTACTTATTTGTGTACATTGATTTTGTAACAAAACTTTGCTGAATTTATTTGTCAATTCCAGGAGTCTCTTGGTGGAGTCTGTGGGGTTTTCTAGACACAAGATCATATCATCAGCAAAAACCGATAGGTTGACCTCTTCCTTCCCAATTTAGATACACTTTCCTTCTCTTGCCTGATTGTTCTGGCTAGGACTTCCAGCACTACATTGAATAGAAGTGGTGACATTGGGCACACTTGTCTTGTACCAGTTTTTAGTAGGAATCCTCTCAAATTTTCCCCATTCAGAATGATGTTGCCTGTAAGTTTGTAATATACGGCTTTTATAATCTTGAAATATATTCCTTCTATGCCTACTTTGTTGAGGGTTTTATCATGAAAGTGTGCTGAATATTGTCAAATGCTTTTTCAGCATCTATTCAGATGATCATATGGTCTTTGTTTTTGCTTCTGTTTATGTAGTGAATCACATTTATGGATCTACATATGTTAAACCATCCTTGGGACTGGGGCTTGGGTTCAGGTGGCCTCACATGGCTCCACTATGGATTACTGGGTGGCTCTGCTGTGGATCAATGGGTGCTGCATCTGTCCCACAGGCTGGAGCCCCCAAGATGCTAGCAGCAGCCTTTCTGCTGGGCTCCAAGCCTCTCAGGGCTTGATTTCTAGCAATATCTTGCTCCTTCTTGTTCCACTCTGCAATTTCTTCCCATGGATCTCCAATAGGTTCTGTCATTTTCCCTCAGAGTTACACCTGAGCTATGTTTTTATTTTTTTCTAACTGAAACTTTTTCTTATTTCTGAGACAATTTGGTGACCAGTGTCTCTAATCAGCCATCTTGTCTCCCTACTTTGAAGCACTTTTAAAAGGTTGTACCACTGCCTTCTGTCCTTGGGGGTTTCTGATGAAGAATTACAGTCATTCCAATCATTGTTCCCCTATATGTAATGCTTCGTTTTTCTGAGGCTACTTCTAAGATTCTTTTTCTTTGATTTTTAATAGTTTGATTATGAATGTACGTGAGAGTGGATTTATCCTGAATGGGGTGCACTGGGCTTCTTGAATCTGTAAGTTTGTGTCTTCTGCCAAATTTGGGGATCTTTCAGCCACTATTTCTTTAAAAAAAATTTGCACCACATTTCCTTTCTTGGACACTGCCTCCTTCAGAGGATTTTCAAGGTCTAGCCCTTGTATTGGGACAAGAAAGGAATTAGAGTCACATCAAGTAAATGCCAGATGGTTCCACTCTCAGGCCTCTCCCCCCACAGTCTTGTTTTTCCCTCTTAGTCTTGAAGCTAGAAGAGTTCAAATAAAAATCAAGCTCTTAACTCTTTAGCAGTACTTAGAAAGGTACTGCTAAAATGCCTTCCTTTCCCTCTCCCTTAGACAAAATCAGTTCCTCTTGACAGGTCAGAAAGTTAAAAAGAAAAATAGTCTATATTTAAGCAGGGCAAGTTTCCCTCTCTATAAACAGTGATGGTTCTCATGTACACAGAGACTCCAAGACTCTACCAAGGCTAGGGAGAGCCTTGGTAACAAACTTTTGGTGGTTATCTATGCTGAGCACTTCTACACTACTTTCAGTGCATTACTATCTCTATTCCATGCCTTTTTTTACCACATCCCACCACCACAACCACCCCAGTGCACAGAAATACCCCTAAGCCAGTTTTACTAAAGCACAGGGTATATGAAAGACTGTTGTCTACCTCTTCCATCCTTTAACAAGGCAATATGGACAGTGGTCAAAAGCAGTTTCTGGATCCAGACTGCTTGCCTTCGAATCTTCTCTGCCACATTTTTGCTATATACTTAGGGACAAGTGAATGAAATTTCTTTGCCTTCACTGCATACCTGAAAAACTGGGATTACACAGATACATATTCCCTGGAGTTGTCATGAGAAATAGAGCCTTTAGAAGAATGAATGGTACATGATGAGCACTCAGTGAATATTGTTATTAAGACTCTTATCTGGGAAAGTCTGCAAAATGTGGAAGGGCATAAGTAAAATTTTCTGATCTTTCTCTCACTTGCATCAATACAGTTTCTTTAGCTTCTACACAGAAAGTCTGGGCCATTGGAGTAAAGAAGCAGCAGTTAAAATATAAAAAAGACCAACCTGATAGTCTTATACTCCTGCTCTTCATTCCTGCCACTAATTATCTTCATGACCTTGAGCAAGTCATATAGATTCTCTGTGCTACGGTTTGAATGTGTCCCTTCTAAACTTTAGGTGTTGCCAATGTGATAGTATTGAAAGGTGGGGCCCTTAAGAGTTGATTTTAGCCCAGGAGGGCTCCTCCCTTGTGAATGGAATGGAAGCCCTTAGAAAAGAAGCTTCACGAAGCCTTTGTTCAGTCTCTTGCCTTTTTGCCTTCCACCACATGAAGACATAGCATTCCTCCCCTCTGGAGGTTGCAGCCCTCCCCAGAAAACTGAACTTGCCAACCCCGAGATTTTGAACTTCCCAACCTCCAAAATTCTGAGAAAATAAATTTATGTTCTTTGTTAATTACCCAGACTCAGATATTTTGTTATAGCAACATAAACAGACTAAGATACTTTGCATCTCAGATTTCTCATAAAGTAAGTGCAGTTTTCTAGTTAAAAATGGAAGTTGAACATACCTCAAATATGATAGTAAAAGATTTTAAAATATATACATCCACAAAAACAGGAAATGGGAGAGGAGATGACAGCAGATAAGAGATGTCAAAAACATGGCAGAGGATGAATGACAGGTCGATGATGATAATTGACTACACAGAGGCAAATCTGCAACCAAATTGTCAGCACAGGGGAAAGTCAGTAAGAAGCATGCCAATGTGGTAGGCTAACTAACTCCCCCCAAAATATCCACAGTCCAATCCTTGGACTGTAAATATGTTACCTTAAATGGCAGATAGGACCTTGTAGATGTGATTAAGTAGGATCTTAGCTGGGGATATTATTGGGTATTATTCAGGTGAGCCAAGTATAATCATAAGGGACAGAGGGAGATACAAGAGTCAGAGAATGAGATGTTGGAGTGATGTGGTTTCCAAACCAAGGAATGCAGGCAGGCTCAAACCTGGTAAAGGCAAGAAAGCATTCTCCCCTTGAGTCACCAGAAAGAACATAGCCATGCCTACACTTTGATGTTGGCTCTATTAAGACTCATTTTGAACTTCTGACCTCCAGAACTTTAAGATAATAAATTTGCATTGTTAAAGCCCTAAATTTGTGGCAATTTCTTACAGCACCAATGGGAAACTAAGACATCAATTCACACCACAGAATTTGGGTAGACTCAGGAATTGGAAGCAGCAGACCCCTCTGAAGGTAGGGTGAGGAATAGGGAGAAATAGAATGTGTATGGGTGAATGAGCAACCAAAAGTGTATATGAATGAGGAGGACTTAGACTGCCAGTTCTCCTCTCCCACCTATATAGCCAGGTGACAACTCCTCTCCCATCACCACCGGAGCAGAGTGTTTCATGTTCTAAAAAAATTGAACCAGGGAGGCTCCAAATTTGGAAAAACTCAGCACAGTGGAGAGAAGGGATCAGGCAACAGGCTGAAAACCATCTGCCTACTGAGTAATGAAGATGCCAACCCCTTTTCCAGACTCACAGTTCCCCAACAGAGAACAGAGGGTTTCTTTCAGAGGAGACATTTATAGATGCAGTAGACCAGAGGCTTCCAGCAATCATCTGGGTTCTGCCCTGTCCTCCCATAGAGAAGTCCAGCAGCTGAGAGGTCCAGCTACACACACAGTTTCCACACAGTATTTAGTGCTTAAGATACCAGATGCTTGAGACAGACAGCCAAGGTTCATATCCTGACTCCAACACTTACTAAGTACATGGCCATGGATGACAAATTAACCTTTCCTTAGCTCAATGTTCCTATCTGTAAAATAGAATAAGATTTCTACTTCATGAGATTGTTATACAGATTAAATGAGATTTTAGATCCAAAGCATTCATAACAGTGAGTAAAAAAAGACAAAATCCACAAAAAATACAAAGAAAAAAAGGCATTCCCAGGTGAAAAAGAGAAAAAAAGAGATATTTAGAGTTTTTAAATAAAAAATGTCCTTTAATTAATATCTTCAGATGAAGTGAGAAGAAAATGTTATTAAAAAAATCAGAAAAGAGATCTTGAAACTTAAAAGTATATCAGGAATGAAAATTTCCATAGAATTGTTGAAAGATAAAGTGTATTCTCCCAGAAAGTAGAATAAGATACAGAGATGGAAAATATATAAGAAAAAAAGTTAAGAAAAATCAAGGATCAATCAGTCAGACCCCACTGTTGTTCTACCCTCAGATTATGTAGAAACATACCTGGCATATGCACCTACATATTCACTTTTTCATTGTTATTTTCCAGTCTTGGAAAACAAAGCATCTACCAAATAATATTTGTATTTTGGGGGACAAAATTTTAACATCTTGAACCACAACTGCATAGTCTCAAGTAAACTGAATAATAACACCAGAGGCCAAATATACTGTTCCCAATCCTCTTCTCTGCTTCTCATTTCCTTTATGCCTTATCAAGAAATATTTAGGAACTATTTCTTTAGCTTATCTTTTCAACCTAATTCATTTTGGGCAGTTAGCCTCCAACCAGCATTTCATTTTTGTTCAATTTCCATTATAACTGTTGAAAGAGAAGGTGAAGGAAGGGAAAGGAGGAAGTCATAAAATCATATTTGCAATAAACTGCATAAGAACAGTTGTGTTCAAATTCTTTAATTCTTAATCCTTCATTCCTATGCTATGTGGTCTGTGTATTATTAAATTCCTTTTGTCTTATCTGCTCCTGAGTATTATCTGAACTCTTACAACCTGCTTTCCACTCTTTTTAGATAATATGTTTCTCATTAGCTACATTAGCTCATTCTCCTACAAAGGATATGATAGAGGGAAAAAATAAAAGAAAAAGTAATAAAATTGTTGAAATTCAGAGAACTC